>VMBQ01004330.1:8140-33606 GCA_007657795.1 Dreissena rostriformis | reverse complement strand
TAACCCTTTGAGCGCTGGAACCGGATTTTGAAGGCCTTTGCAAACAGTTTGGATCCAGATGAGACGCCACAGAACGTGGCGTCTCATCAGGATCCAAACTGTTTGCTATTCTGATAGTATTCTTTGAAAAAAATCAAAGAAAATGCTAATTTTAGAAATTCAGCAGACGACATTTTAGCAGACGACAAATTACCCAGCATGCAAAGGGTTAAAGCAGATAAAAATCACATACAAGTTTCAAGGACCTTACATCAAATCAGTCAAATATCACATACACATTTCTTAACTATATTTGTAAATAGATTGTAGTACACTTAAATAGATTTGTGTTTGTCAGAATATCCTATGAACAATTTCAGAATTTCACGAGATTGTTAAATTTTTTCCATCCGAAATATGTATGTTATCATTAATTAGTTTTATCTAATGCGTCTATAGCGAGTGGTTTTACATCTGCAGGCATAGTATCAATGACCTTGATTTTGGCAGTTAGCGGTTTTATTTCTTAGCAAAACAGAGGAAGAATTTTCTATATTGTATACTTTATGAACTTGTCTAACATTCTCATGTACACTAATAGCGACATAAACCCACCTTATATAATATGTTTTGTATAGTGAAAGTGACGTGCTCTAAATATTAACAAACATCATTATACATTTTAACCTTGTTTTCGCATTCTGCGATTTATTCGTTCCTGTCAGAAAATAAAGTTTCTAAAGCATCTTACTAGTAAGTGTCATTTTATTTTAGATTTGTGTGTGTGTGTGTGTGTTAATAATTCCAGTCCAGGCCCAACTCTGGTGCCTTGACCCAGAATATTTATGTGCGCCTTTGAAACCTCCAGCTACACATTCTTTAGATTTTGTTTATAAATAATACCAGTCAAGACTCAACCGTGATGCCGCCTTGACCCAGAATATTTTTGAAACTTCCAACTTCACATACTTCAGAATGCTATCAGGGTGTTTATCAATGACCTGGTTTCTGGTTAATGCAAGACGTTATAAAGAACACATGGTTCACAAAATATAAACTTTTAGTACTTTCACAACTTTTGGCATAAAGCCCAAATAAAAAACGAACACAAAATTAGATTACCTTGACAATAATTAACACATTCATTTATCAGAACATTAGTATAAATGGTCTTGTTATATGAGTAGAAAAATAGTGTTTTGTTTACATTTTAAAATATTTATCTTCATAAATAGCCCGTCTCTTGTTTCGTTTTGCGTTGTATCATAGTAATGTGTTATGTACTATAAGACCTATGATACATCTGTAGTTCCAAAGAGGTATGAAAAATTGCACATTCATTGTGACATATAATAGCGCATTAATTATTTTCATCGTTACAAATTGCAATGCTCGAGACCACTGTGTGAACAAAGAACGAGATAACGACAGAACCATGTAAACGATAAACATTTACTGCAATGTCATTAATCGATATTTAATCAGGAAATAATTTATTGCTTCAAAGTTAATGTTCCTTCGAAAATAAATTTACAATCTATAGTGTATAGTAGATGCATAAATTTAGATGCACTTATTACTAGACAATTGATCAAATGCGTTTAAATCAGAAATAAAATGAAATAAAAGCGTACAAGTTTCGGTAGCTGCTGTTTACAGGTTTTCCGATTCAGACTAAAATGAAATTAAATTACCCAGAAAAGAACGGTGCGCTTTTGATACTGCAAGAATTGTATACTTCAGATTTGCATCACAGTGTTTATTGTTTCTAGTAAACGCTAGACTTCGGTAATAAAGCACTTTTCGTACTTTCGCAAGTTTTGGCATTAAGCCCCAATAACAAATAATTAGAGTACCTTGACAAAAAATAACACATTAACATGTGATTAAATGACCCAGAATAAAACTGGGCTGTTAGTCAATGGCCTTGTGTCTGGTGAATGCAAGAAATTGTGATCGGTAAATATAGAACACAAATAGCATGCCTAATTCATAAATCACGAACCTTTCGTTCATTCGAAAGTGTGGGCATTTTGCCACAATGACAAAAATTACATGACTTGTATATTTCAAAGCGATAATATTATTATTTCCACTTTGTATCTTAGAGCTTTAGAAGATTGTAAATTAGGTCACTGTCACATTTTGTCGTTATTTTCCTTTTGCCTTAAAAAATCGAGTAATAAAAAACTTCATTAAAAATGGCAAGGTTGATTTCAACGTAGTTCTGTTTAAACGGATTGCAATCATTATAAAACACTACCTTAACTTATGAATCTTTATATAGACCGGTTAACATGAGGAAATTTGATTAACGCTTCATGATTTGTGCACACTCTAAAACAGTATAAGTGTGTCGCTTTGATATAAGAGCAATTAACATGGTACAACGTAATTATTCTCGTTTAATAATAATGTCTTATCAAGAAGACACTTGCGTAGCGCAGTATATACCGCGTTAGTTTTCTGAAAATAAGTTGTTATATATCTGTATCTATGTTTTGTATCTTCAGCTCAGGCAATATAGGTCAGGGTTGCATGAACTCTATTCGGAATAGTCTCTTCTCATTTTACATATATTTAATATAGGTTCATCAAGAGCTCTTATATATATTGCAAATCTTTTTACGTAAAATTGACTTGCATATTGCTTAATGTATTTTGGATATGTGGTCTGAGGACAACACGAGCTTCATAACATAGAAGTTGCGGGTAAGACAGACAGACAGACAGGCAGATAATTTATTCAGACTTATCCAACAATACATCGTCTTCATACTTTAATAAACAAATTATAAGCTGTCACGTAAGTAGGTAAACAACATAATATTAAATAACAAAAAGGGTCAATTGAGAATACAAATACAAATTAACACAATCGATGGCAAAATACCTAAGATCTATCGAGTATAATTGAGGATCGTATTTCGTATAACTAAAGCTCCTTGATATATTTACATACATAATCAAAGCGCTGAAGGCACTGAAGTTGTTCGCTGTTGTCGTCCTTGATTAGTACATGCAATATTCTGAAACAATTCCCATTAATCGTTTACTTGACATTAACGAGAAACCAAACTGGCTGTTAATCAATTCCATTTTTATAGGCCATTTGACACCCGAAGCATGATACATATGTCAGAATAATTGAAATTTACAAGCATGCGCGGGTTAAGCGCCACGTGTGCTGTCTCGAATCAACACCATTAAATTACATGCTTATTTAGCGTTGCATTTACACCAGTTTGAAATCATTAAATTTCTCAGACATTTTTCGGACCCTTAACGGTCAAGTTTGCTATGTTGAATACAATTTTGTATCGAAACGCATTGTGACACTAATGTGTGGTTTCACAATGATAAGTTGATAACACACATTTCATGCGGTGAATATGTCAATAACAAGTTAACAAACATAATAGTAAAACTTTTGTTTTCAATTTAATCATTAGAAACGTAAATCGCAAACTTTATTTCAAAGTCAGCATTTTCGCCGACTACCTTTTAAAAAGATATTTCATGTTATATTTAGTTGTTTTTTATATTTTCGGTTTTAGCGATTATAAAGCATTTTTGTTGTTGTCTATAATATACCTGTAGTAATTGGTGAGAAATGTAAATTGCAAACTTTATTTCAAAGTCTAGCGATTATATAGAATTTTTGTTGTTGTCTATAGTATACCTGTAGTAATTGGTGAACTCATGTTCAACGTTTTATTAATTGAGAACTGTGAATGTAAACAAACTTAACCTTTCACTATTGCATTGTTAGCACCCGTGAATACAAAAGATCGCCGCTACCTGTTGAGAACAAAAGAATGTTTCCCACGCATATCAAATTTAACCCCGCTGTAGTAGCATGCGCTATGAATGAGGTTACACAACATCCCACTATACTTGTTTATCAGCATCTATTAATACAACCTCCGCGCAGAGATTTGACTGGAACCAGCATAGCTGGATCAAATACACACGCATTGAACTATGTTCATCATGTTCTCTGATCTATTAATAGCCTAAGATTATGAATGACCTGCGCGCATGAATTGACTAGGAGTACATAGTGGACTATTTTACCATTCATCGCGCCGCAAACTCCTTTTTGCGCGTATGCTTACAGGTTCGTTCGTTGGTGAATGCAAGTTAAGGCTTCTAAGCACATACTGATTTGATAAACATGCTCTGTAACTTTAGTCGTGAGCTAACGCTCACAACTAAAAAATGACTATTTGTGACATGCAACTAATAACTTGTGGGAAGGCCTCAAATACATCCCGCCCTAAGTCATTGTTGCAACAGAAGGAAATGTACTAGGTACACAGTGGGCGCTAGAAGTCACCGCGGTGCCGCAGAAATAACTTTTCTCATGTCTTATCGTGAACTATCCCACGTATTTCAATCACCAAGTCTTAGTTGACCTTTTGAAAAAAAATCCTGATGCACTAACATTCAACTGTCTTGTTTTGTTCCACCATGTGAGTTTTTCGAACCCCTGTAACATTTACTATGTGATTAAAGAACAAAGTGATATAGTAACCATTTCTGTCGAGCCAATAACGACGCATACAGAATACCAGTTTGAACTTTGAATTCTTATAAGAACATTTGCTTAATCTTTGTTAACCGTAACACTTCAATATAAGGCATTACACATTTCATTTCATGAAAATCTCCTAGAACATATGGTAGGAGGACCAGTTTAACTTTTTTCATAAACTTTGTTTACCAAACTCACATTATTTCCTGTTTTAATAAGAATGCTCAAGGCCTAAATGATCATTTACCGACTATTATTTTATGTATCACAATCATCGATCACTTAACCCGGGATGCAAAAAAAAGTTTAGGGTCAGCAGGGAAAATAAGGGTAGGTCGGTCGGGTTTGTAAAAGCAAAGAACTTTTTACGCCCTGTGTGTACTGCACTCGACAAATCATTTCATGCGTCAATACATTTTAAAAGTAGAAAGACCTAGGTGAAGATCAACCAAAATACTATCTAACCAATATATATAACCGATATATTTTCAGATTAATTGTATTTTCCACAGATTTCTAACGAAATTCCGAGGCAAACAGATATTTTACAGTTTCCGGTGAAACTTTGTTGTGCACAAGATTGTTTACGTATTCAAAGTCATATCGAATTTCTGCTAGCAGATGAAGTTTCTTCTTTAAAATAACGAACTCAAAGTCATTACTAATTCTGAATATGATATACGCTTGTTATTTATTTTTTATGATATTTAGACAAATCTGGGTATTTAAAAACAGTACTTCTATTTTACTGTTCAGGTTTCATAGAGAAGTAAAATCGCTCTTTGCATTGACGTGAAACCAATAATGAGTCAGCTCCATTTAATGAGTAGTATAAGTGAAATGTATGCTAACATGCTTAACTTGTTAAATACGCATTTGTTTCCAAAATCAATAAGGATATTCGCGACCATTCATTTTCTAACATAAGGTACACTTTACCGTGTTAGACATAACTTGAAAGTTTTTTTTATATATTTTTGTGAACTGTGCACACCGTTTACGAATTTGTTTGTTCCTTTCTGTCTTTCAGCTCAGAATGAGGCAAATAATAGCGGTGATCCGATTCTTCAACTCTCAACTGAACTGTTCCTTGAAGTTTTAAAGGAATTGTGGTGACGTTATCATCATGTGATTTACGACAGCATGTTCGTCCATCTTAGAAAAATCTAACCATTGAGATATGGAGCCATATGTTTGAAGATTTTTACAATAAACACTTTATATAAATATATACACAAATATATACGCTCTTAAACCATAACAAATATCTGCATTGAAAGATTCAATAAGGGCATATAAAAAACATGCTTATGGTTAATGCATATATATATTGATGTGGTGCCTCTATAGCTAAGTGGTAGAGCACTGTCTCGTAAACCAGGGGTCCTGAGTTCAATCCACATCGGAGGCATTCTTGCTTTGCCTTAAGATGATTCATTATACATTGAGACGGACTTTTAAATTGTGTTATAATCACACAATATATACATAACTTTCCATACCACTAATGTTAGGATAAGTTAAATAAGTATATCTCACCTCCTACAAAAATGACATTATCCGATTGGCTTAGAGCGGTCACGAGCCCATGGTATATTTTCCATACACCCCGAGTAATTTCCATACACGCCGAGCAATTTCCATAATCCTTTCAACGTAACGTAAAAACAAATGGCATTTGTTTGAAAACAAATGCTAGATATTTCTTTTTATTATATTATGTGTATACATTTGGACCGGGAACCTATTACGTATATATTATATATTATATATTATATATTATATATTATATATTATATATTATTAAAGGTAATCGGTGAGATATAATCATATTGAAGCCACGGTACAGACTATATTTATAAAAAGATATATGCACATAGAACTTATTCTACTGCTATTGAACTATGATCAATCGAAATCCGAATTAGTATTTATTAATAAATTATATTTTAGTTTCCTGTAACATGTTTATTGCCTTACCTTTAACTATATTGTGCTCATGTATTACATGAAATGTGATAACTCTTAAGATCATGGGAAAGTACATCTTGTAACTCGAGCTACTTAAGTAAGTTTAATTTGACGCTTTCGGTTGTGACAATCAAAGCAACCCGATGACACCGCTTAAAAAGTAAAAACCGTTTCTTATTTGTTTACATTGTAATTTGCCTACAACTCCGGGATTTTTTTTTACTACAGGCAGTATCAGGTTACGGTAAAGCGCGTACAACGTAAGCATTAGCATAATATTTCCCGCGCGAAATACACACGTAGTAACCTCATTGCATAATTATGATTCAACCATTTTCCGAAAATCTAAAAATAAACATTTGGGCTGAATTGGGTTGCCGAATGGGGTGAAGCGTGCAAGAAGTAATGCTATTTTGTTATTCTTATCTGACACATAAACTTAGTATTGCGCATTTGAACATCAAACGCTAGTTATGCATTCTGTGGCATGTACATGTTCAGTAGATCTTAATTGATCTTTGCTTTAAGGTTCGCCAGGGTCTTCAAACGATTTTATTTATACGTTTGTTTCAATCTTCAATTAACTAGGTATATTTAATTTACACATCTAAGCATGCACATTAAATGTACTCTGGCGATGAACTCCACTTAACAACGTTTTTTTTTTTTACATTTAAAGGACTTGTTCACATTTTGTTTGTCTTTTAAAACATGTTATTTATTGTGTGTACTTAACTGACAGATGTGTTTAATCAAATGTGTTCAAGGATAATAACCAGAAAACATGTATTAACAAATAAAATAAAATGATTCAAACCTTTGATCAAAATGATAACGCCTTAACCAGTCGGATTGTCCAGCTTCAAAACTTTTTTAGCTTCATGCAAGCAGTATACGTCATATAAACAACAAACAAAACGAAACACCAAAATAATTTTACACTTGTTTATCGTTTCGATTTGCACGCAGTTTATAATTTTTTACCTGATAACTTCTCATAAAAATGTATTTAAAGTTAATTTCTGTCTTTAGTTTTAAATCGTTCCTTAATTTACAATTGTATGTTTGGATTCTGTGACAAAGATAAAAGAAATAGTAATTGCGTCATTCTGTGAACCAATTCCTTTAAACGTTTGAAGAATTCATATGCAAACATTCAATATGCTTGAAACGATTTAAATAAGTTTTTACTTCAAGGAGAATTGAATCTCGTGGAATTATAGGTTCGATATCAAATAAAGGAATGCTTTCTGAACTTTTGAAATGAGAATGTACACACGCGGAAACTGACGTGCACCTTACGAAAACGAGAATTCACGCTTGATGACAATGAGTGTGGATACTTTGAACATGTTGATGCACTTGAAATTGAAATAAAAAATCTAATATTATTAGGAAACTAATGCTATAGAAATAGATAAATATTTCTCTGTAAATAGTGATGTATTTCTATAAATCGGGAAATAACGAAACATATATACGGGAAAGTTGTACGAATGTTGGCAATTTGTATAAATGGAATTGAATAAATCAGCATTTGCAATCTTAGTCACTTCATTTTTCTGATCTCACCCTACAGACAGTGTGAATGCATTTTGAAATTTCCGCTTTATAATGCTGGATATGGAGTTGCGAGTAACAACACAAACAAATATCACGTATAGGTCAAAACTCACCGAAAATCAATGCACATAGTATTAATTCACGGTGTTCGATAATCAAGTTCCCTGCTTGGACCAGAGACAATCATGTGATCTCGACAGTGCTTATGCCCAGGCAGGAGAATACCCCCTTGACTGCCATAAATGACTCACGCTATGACACATGCGAAGCCGAACGAACACAGTTTGAATTACCGCTACTTTATTGCCTTCCGAAGGACATGACACAGTTAATCGCAAAATATTAAACCCTCAAGCATATTTATACTGTAAAAATATGTCAAACCGTTTCGTAAGTCCGAATTTATTATTCACAAACTTGTCTCATATTCAATTAATACAGAAGTTTATACTGAATCTCGAAGAGGTGTGGACTTGGTAGAACAGCAAATTAGTTTAAATATTTCTCTCCGTTGAAGGTCGTAAGTTCAAAGTTGTTTTCGCTCAAAAGACTCGAAAGAACAAAATAATTATTGAATATTCTGCAAGATCTCGAATATTTATAGTTAAAGGCTGTTCAGCTAAGCATAATGCCCCCCGGGGCCGATAAAACAAATACGACATGGCACATAAAAAGCCACCGTGTTTGCTTATTGGAATTTGAAACCAACTTTGATCTCATGCGAAGTATTTGAGGGTCATTTAGTAGAACCCTGAAGACACCTGTATCTTTTGATACATTTAATTTTAGTGTGTGTTTTAATTACTAACCATGGTAATACTTAGTTGTACAATTTTAGTAATATCCATATTAAAAGTACATATAACCTTTAAAAAGTCTCCAATTTAAGTCCGTCTTGGTACAAAGTAAATACACACACTATTCAATACTTATTGTTTATTTTTAAATGTAATATATACACCTTTTTTTTACAAGTAACAATTATAGCTTTTCAAATTGCAATTAATATTTTCATATGGATACACACATAGTTATGTGTTGCAAATAAAACTAAACCAACAACATATATACATATTAAAATTACAGTTCAAGTAAAAACTCATCTAAAAGAATAATGAGTACACAACCAAATAATAGAAGCCCATGACTTGCATTTACATGTATATGCGTTATCAGTACGGTTTAAGTATTGTTCTAATATTTGCACTATATAGTTGTTTATTATAAAAACAAACATAGTTTCAAGAATTGACCAATAGAAATACGAATAGCCAACATGATTGTTAGGGCTATTTTGATATAAGTCACCGTGTTTATATGATGTATACATCAAAGTATATGATCTGAATACATTAAAGTAAAAAACGAAACACATGCCATTTTTATCATTTACATTCCATTTATAAATGGATTGTACGTATGGACACATCAGTGTTCTAATCAATAAGTACGTTATGTATACATTGATATAAAATATCAAAACATACATAATTCATGTAATAGAACATAAATACATTGATACAAACTTATTCAACTACACAAGTTAACACGAAATTCCTTTCATTTCAGGTGTGGTATTTCTCCTGATTATTTGGTTTCACTAATAAAATATATATTTATGCATATTTGAACAACTCATTTGATAAAACCTATGTTATGTTTGAATAGTTATTAGTTCAACCAAAATGTACTTTTGTTTTGTGTTATAATAGGTAAAAGGTTATTTTAACCGATTAAGTAGACATTTATTATACTTTTGCAATAGTTATGTTCCAGCAAGCAGTATTTTTTCACATGTGTTAATGACCTAAACAGTACCGGTTGATCAAACATAATTACAAACAATATTTATGGTATTTATAATAATGTATACGTGTTAATTATTAAACAACTCTGTGAGTTAAAAACGCAATCATATTACTCTGCAAATTAAACGTTTGACAATAAAATGAACTGCATTATACAATACATGAGATCATTGCAATACACAATCCATATTGCTTGGTTTCTCATTAAAGAAAAAAAAAATATAACAACAATAACAAAAGATAGACAGTTTTTAACAATTTGTGGTTAACAAACTTATTACTCAATGTATTTCTTAAACACAATCTTAAAACAAGGATTCATTCGTATCGTTTTTAGCTCACTTGATAGAAGCACGATTGCTTTAAAAGACTTCTATTCATTGAGAGACGCTTAAGCCATTTTTACTTTATGTCTTAAGATAAGATCACACAAATGACCCGCCCCGCCCAGAGTAGGGATCCAACCTGGGGGCTCTTGATCGCTATGCGGACACCAAACCCATTTACATGTCGTTATTATGCAATGTATCACTTTATGTCTTATAAAAAAGCAATTGGATCAGGAATACGTTTAATGATTCTTTACAGTAACATGTAAGTGCTTCATTATACCTTAATCGATAGCATTGAATGACACCGACTACTCAGNGGAAGCCTTTTTCGATTTCAGAATTAAACATCTGGCTTATTTCGCATTTTTCGATACATGTTCTTCTTAACTTTTATTTTCAATTTATATCGAAATATATGTATAACAAGTTTTTTTACACATTTTATATAAATTCAAAAATATTTGACAAAATCGTACAGTCTCCCTTTAAACACAATCTTAAAACAAGGATTCATTCGTATCGTTTTTAGCTCACTTGATGATAGAAGCACGATTGCTTCAAAAGCCTTCTATTCATTGAGAGACCCTTAAGCCATTTTTACTTTATGTCTTAAGATAAGATCACAAAAATGACTCTCCCCCGCCCAGAGTAGGGATCCAACCTGGGGGCTCTTGCTCGCTATGCGGACACCAAACCCATTTACATGTCGTTATTATGCAATGTTTCACTTTATGTCTTATCAAAAAGCAATTGGATCAGGAATACTTTTAATGATTCTTTACAGTAACATGTAAGTGCTTTTTTATACCTTAATCGATAGCATTGCATGACACCGACTTCTCAGAGAAATATTATGTTTTTATAATTGTCAAACATTTACCAACTATTATGCGCTTTTGTTCAAAACCAGTCTATATGGTGCAATAACGTTTTAGCCACATTCATAAATCAAANTACATAGCGTAGTTATGTGGAACCAATTTTAAAATGTTTAGTAACAGCAACCATTTTCACGTTTTAAAGAAGGTCTACACTCTTTCAGCGAAAAAAGATAAACATAAATGTATGATAGCGATGAATTTCAGATGTGTTTAAATGAGGCACAAAAAAATAAATATATTGCATTTCTTTCAGGACTAAATTTCTGCCAAATATTAAACATACATCTAATGCAGACATTGGAACGCTTTACACACATTGTAACGGACTAATGAGCGAGGGTTTCAACGCTTAGGTTGTAAACGTTTGCATATACATTTGAGCAAATAAAACTGAAACTAAACCTGAAAAAATTGATGAGTAAAAAGTATTCTTTGGTTTTTAGCGACTGTGAACAAAACAAATTATCTTATTAACGCTTTGCTGCAATGGCACATCACAGTTTCCATTAAAAAAGAAATACAAATTGTTTTAATCATGTTGTACATCTCATTACTAACCATCTACTCAACTGAGACATTGGAACATAACAAATGCAAGAACTCATACAATGAATATGTATGCATAAAGATACAAGTGGATATATGTATACACATTTCAATCAATACATCTTCGTCTATACGCTTTCAAAATTTACAATTTAAATAACTGTACTACGTCTTATCTTTTAAACAAATCTGACATTGAGCATGTCAGTAGGGCCTATGTTTAATAACAATACCGAAATTTTACATCCATTTAATGTTAGAACACTGCTTATTCATTATAACAAATATATACATTTGTATATTTATATATGCAGTATATAAAGTACAGCTTCCTTTTTATAAGAAGAACATAATCCAAATCTAATACAGGGCAGTCGAACGCAACCCATGGATCACGTGGTAAAACCTTCAGATATTAACGCACCATTAATTAACTTTTTCTGACACATGTTCCGTATGTGATCTTCACGTCTCACCACACTTCAAGGACACGCAATTATTAACCCGTACACTACATATGAATAAAAGAGTGATACAGCTTCTGCTCAAACGAGCCTGAGTTTCATTTCACAAAGTCCATGGAATATAAAACTGACCAAAAGCACTCCACAGCATATTCGCACTATCGACATTGCCAGTCTAAAATTCATCTTTCGGAAATGCATACTCAAACTGTTTCAGACAAATGTAGTTCGAAGCTTCAATGTGTTGGATTCCGCTAGATTTGTCCTGAGACAAATTTCAACATGACAACGTGTTTAGTGCCGATATCTCCACAATACTTAAGGCACAACAAGTCTGAATGAAAAAATCACAAAGTCCATGGATTATAAGAAAAAAACCATGTATAGCATATTCGCGTTTGGTAGTTTAAAGTGAGGTAAGCATTAGATTTAGATAAACAAATGTATATTTGTTTATGTAACTTGAAATTCTTTTTGGTTACGGATAGAGGGTAAGCCTCATCTTTTGAACTGACACCAATAACTTCGCCATCAACATGTAGTTTTGTAGGCACTTATCAACTACTGGTAACATTTTGACTATCGTTCGCGCACAGGTGCAACGTAGTCATAATAGAATCACAGAACTGCATGAGCAAACTAATTCCCCAAAAAGAAAATCATTATTTGTCCATCCTCTTCCTGCAGTCCTTCCGCGTCATCAAGTTTAACATAAAGATGGCTTCCATTCGAGAAAACGTCTACGAAGTTACATTCACTTACGTACCTACTATCTTTCGGTTGATTCGTCAGCGTCTCGCTCTGTGAACGCAACGGCTTATCTGAAGAGTTACCTTTATTCGGATTGACAAATGCAGTAAATTCAGCCTGAAGAATCCCTTTGCTATTTGGCTTAAACGCGAGTTCAGTTGAGACGAAATAGTATCCAGTTCTGCTAAACTTGATTTTGTGGCTGTCTTTTAATTCCATGCCGCCTCGAGTGATGCCACGTGGGTCCCAGTGTACTTTACGATGTTCTGGTTAGATAAAATGAATTATATTTAGAAGCCTCTCAACAATTTTTCTTTTAATAATACGAACGAGATTTCGAAATCATCATTGATAAAATGACATGTTTTAAGCATTCACAGGAAAATGTTTATTATTATTAAGCAAAACTTTCAAAAAACGTCGTTTTAGGACAAATTTACTATTTAAATTAAAAAACTCGTGTTCGACCGCGATATTTATATAAATTAAATCAAGTTTTATCTAAATTTTAATCTCTTAAATAAGGAGTACATAAAGGAGCACTTTTATACCTAAGCCCATAGACTTGAGTTGAAGAATTGGACGACCGTAATATATCTCCTCATCTTCAGCTGGAAAGAAAAATACTTGTTTTTTTGTTCGTTCATAAAACACACATTTTTTTTGTTTAAATTGTACACAGTTAATTTTATTTTAGGTTTGAGATATTACATTTCCGTCACGATGCTCCTTGGAATAAGAAACACACTGACTTATTCACCAATCAAGACTGCCAATTAAAACCAGTTAAGCTAAATGGACACTGAAGCTATTAATGTAGTTGAACTTACGCGTGTATTGTTTCCACGTCTAACAAAAACGTTGCTTTATTGTTTAAAACAAATGAATGATGAAATCGTTGTAAGAAGAAGACCATAAGTTGAAATCATACGATGAAGTGTATGATACGATGTTTCACCGACAACACGTACCCTGGACAGACGATCATAAAAAGTGTGACAAAATTGTTTGTTAGCAAAGGCAAAACAATGCATGCATATGTACATCAAACAAAACCAAACATAACAGATGCTACTTTCCATTTATTTGCTTTTTTTAAACAAAATAAGTTAAACAAAGCATGCGCTATACTTAGCATCGCAACTTTGGATTTGTTTTGCAAATATTTAAATTCAGACTTTTTTATGGCATTTGGAACTATTTAAGTGGTTGGGCTAGCAACAACATGACACAATGCATTTATACCTCTAATATAAGTTGGCGAGTCTCCTCTCATCTAAAATAGATGAAAAATATTTGTCCATTACACACGAGATCGTTTTGATGATTAAAATATGTGAGAATTTTAAGGCAAAGCTTTGTTTGGATTGCTATTAAATACAGACATGCGATTTTGAATAAGTTCTTTTTAAATGAAAAATAGCATCGTGTATCAATAAGGAGAAAAGTATGCATTACGAGCAATATTATGGTCGACTTTGACATTGTGCTCGCAAAAAGTAAACCCTTTTTGCATGTTTTCTGCATGCATTCGATTTAAATATAACCAAATGCCAATGCCACATAGGCATATAAGTAATATAATCAGTGTTATCTTTTTTTTTAAATAGACAATATGATTAAACACGAATACTATTTTTTGTAAAGAAGTGCAGAATGGTTATGTGATTCAATAACGTGTAAATACATGAACGAAATTCTTTTTATATTAAAAATACACATATACATATTTGAATTAAACTTAATGTAACAAAACCTAGTGTTGAAAAAATTATCCAGAATATGCAGATGATAAGTGATAAGTGAAAACAAGCTTCTCTCAATTATGTACCTGCATCAGCCATACACATGTACGTATCTGTCATTTCAACCAAACGTACCTTTATTATGAAGTCCACCAGATTGGTATCAGCTTTAAGACAACAAAGGTCGCCAGCTCGTTTTTCCATTCCAAGCTTCTCGTGATTATCAAACTTGTCTAGAACGCTGCAACTGACGCAAGTTTTGTTCATTTGTTGTGTCTGTTGTTGGACTAGCATACCCGTTGGCCCCGGTTCTGATACGGTTTGACCTCCAACCAATACAAATACATAAACAGGTACCGCTGACACGATCACCAATATCAACACAATGTTCAGAATTACCAGGACCGTGACCTTGTTACAGATACAAAACTTCTCAGACCTGCTGGATTCTGATGAGTGCTTGCTGGAGACTGGTGAGTCTATAAGCGGTTGGGAACTTTTACTTTTCACCATTTCGTAGCTTGCTTCGCTACAACTTTTGACGGGTTGGTCAACACCAGGCATTTGAGGCAACGGTCTATAGTCTAAAGTTGAAGACGGGGTATTCCCGCCTTGGATGGTCTCTAGAGTTCCAAAGTGAAGACTCCTTGGGTTATGCTGACCAGGATTTGTACACACTGAATGTCGATATGTCCCATCACGTTTCTCATTCATAGTAACACTAGTGTTAGACATTCGCATGTGGTTAAAAGCAGGATATTGAAGGGGAATTCCATTATTTTGTATGTCTGGTAATGATTGCATGCTGGGAGACTTTCGGTTTGTAAGGTCTGGACCCATACTTTGCAGGAGCTCTCTAGCAATGTATTGTTTCCTATCAAAGCACGGTGCACAATTGCAGTCCATCGCATGTTGTGTGTATGGCATACTCACACTATGATGAAGTGGTTGATTGTGACCAGTATATTTAACTGTATTCTCACTGTTTTCAGAGTTATGTCTCGGCCTCGGATTCGGTCTTGTGTGCGGAAAATCACATATTCTACCACTGTTTTTAAATTGTCCGTAAGGTTCGTTCACGTCTATATTTTCCAAATCACCGTCATCAATACCAAACGATACTCGTTGAGCGGATCCTTTTCTTGTAGCAGCTATTTTTTCTCTATTATGAGTGTTAAATTTAAAATTACTTGGTATTTCCGGCACTGCCGAATCAATTTTCACGGTGCTGTTAGTGTCAGATTTGTCACTATTACGTCTCAGATTAAAGACGTTGTTATCATTATGCGATGATCCGGAAAGGTCTGTCAGCTGTGTTTGTGTAGACAGGCCTGATGTCCCCGACACATCGCTTTCATGTCGACGTCGTTTGGTCGCGTTGCATGTCATTGCTTTAATTCCTCCATAATAGTGATATTGAAGGGGAAACACTCTGTGCCGTTGGTTGACTATAATTGTTATATTGATGTCACGTAGTCATACTTCTTAACCTTTGGTAAAATCTGTAATTTAGAAGAACAAAAACGACATGAGATGGATTGTTGCTTATATGTATATAATTTACTTGGACGTTTTCTCTATGCACCTCCTAACTATAAGGTGCGCTTATTGGTAGTTCATGACCGGTGGATATAACTGCTTCTTGTCACGGCCGAGATCTCGCTCCCAGCGGATATGATTGAATGGCATTATTAAATAACATGCAAGGATCGTTTTGAGCTCCATATCAAGTTGATTGGCGTAAACTCGCTTAATGTATTTACTACCAGATGCTCATGTAATTCAGTATAAATAGCAAGCTAAAACTTTCGTATTAACCCATTTATGCATAACGTCTAGAAAAAAGGCCTTGGTAAACAGCGTAGACCCACATAACACGCCGCGTGATGCAGCGTCTTATCAGGGTCTGCGCTGTTTGCTTAAAGGAATTTCTGTAAGAAATATTTTAAATATAGAAAAAAAAATATACCAGACATCCCTTATTTTGTAAATAAATTGATTCAATTTAGAAGGATGAGAGAGTCCACTAGGCATAAATGGGTTAAAGTTCAGCTAGGTTTTCAGAGAGCGATAGAGTTTGGAATAGTTTCTCAGAGTTAAGGGGCCTCTGGTATGATGTCCCTTCCGTATCGTCTGATAGAATGCCATGTTAACCCATTTATGCCTAGTGGACTCTCCCATTCTTCTAAATTGGATCCATTTTTTTTCTCCAAAATTAGGGATGTCTAGTTTATTTATATTTATATTTAGAATATTTCTTACAGAGGTATGTCTTTATGCAAACAGCGCAGACCCTGATGAGACGCCGTATCATGCGGCGTCTCATCTGGGTCTACGCTGTTTGCCAAGGCCTTTTTTCTAGACGCTAGGCATAAATGGGTTAATCAACTGAATACAGAGACGAAACTGCTAAGTGTTGTATTCGTCTTCTTGAATCAATAACGCAACATAGGGTTATACATGATTTCGGTCAAGTAATATGCATAGGTAATGAATAAAGTAAGTGACCCTAAGACCATATCGGAAACCAATCAGAGAGTGTTTTCGACGCATGTCTGAACTGAGGCTGTATAGGCGAATTGTAGTCATGGTATTTATTGAACAATGTCAGCACCAAACTGTTACATTCGATCACCATAAATTACTTACGGTATTTAAGCAAACCTTTCACCAACCTGAAATACAATCACAAACAAATAATGACTTTATAGAACATCTGTTTTGAAAACATATGTTGTGTTTTTTATTTTATTGCGAATACTGAGATGGTGCGTGTATGCTTTTTTGTTTATATCTCAGAATGCGTTATTTTAGCATTTTAAGCGAATGTCCACCAATCTAAGTGATAGTGGGTGTCAATAAGATAATTTAAAATGGATTGTTATACACATTTCTATATCAAAATTATATTCACTAGTCAAAGAGACCGGGAAGTTGGGTTGACATATTAATACATCAAACAGCTGATAGCGAATGATAGCATGTTTCCAGAGACTTACATGTGATATAACGTATAAATAGAACAATCCAATGATAGCATGTTTCCAGAGACTTACATGTGATATAACGTATAAATAGAACAATCCAAATCAAATACAATTCTTATACTCTGTACTCATCCAATATGATAGTTTGTTGTTTGAGATCGTTTTAACAGTACGGCATTCATGGTTAATTCTCTTCATGACGAGAATTACTGTAAGCTTGTATCATCCGGTTTCATAAGGGAATATAAAAGGGTAAATCCCGTCCTTCGAACCTTGGTCTTTTCAATTTGAACTGGTTCAGGGAGAGGTAAATCCATCAGATTAACCTAGTATCTTATAAAACCGGAAATGTAGTATGCTTAACCATACTAAATTTCCTGTTTGCCAGATTTTCCTTATATCGCTTAATACACGAAAATGTGAAGATTTAACAAAACGCGTGCATATTATTCGGAATAAATTATCGGGTCTTTTTTATGGATTGTATAGCAGTCGATGTTCTGTTTATGGACCATTAAATAGATATAATAAATACAATTCAATGGTCTTTTACAATACACAATCGCATCAGAAACTTTAAATTGTCTTTTAACGTTGGTCTTATATATTGGACAAAAAACCAATCGCCTTTACAACAATCGACAAGACATACAAAACTGCCAAACAGTCATAAGCAATCGGAGACAATTTCACACTCGTTACAACTTGAAAAATTGCATGGGCGCTGAACGAAAACATATTACACGTAGTCGAAATAAACAAGCGCTCGTCAGAACATAGTATTTCCGACCTTGACATATATTTGTTGAGCTGTGGTTTCAAATACAGACCCGGTTAATAAACAACGTGCCTCGATGCGTATGTGGTTTATGAACCGCACTCGACAAGCGTCTAACAGATAAGGCAGAGTTATTAAGCGAAGAGGATTTTGTTGCAACAATTTAAGGTACAATGCGCTCTAAACAAGTACCATATTTGCAGTGACATTTGAATCATTGAAAATAAAGACGGTATGTAGTTTATAAATCATATAACACGAACGAACTGTTAGCTTTTTTGTACCTGACAGGTTTTAAATTTAGAGTTTTCTGATGAATACTTGTTTGCATATGTACGGACGTGTCCCTTTACTGCATATCATTCGGTGTACACATGATTGAGGCTCAATAAGCAACAAGAACCATGAAACTCAAAATAAATTGAATAAACGTATGTGCGAGATCAATAATTGATATCTAATATTCCCTTTTTGTGACATTGATATGCACATTGATAACACTAGCACCTTCTTATATCTCTTTTAAGCTGCAATTAAACCACTGCTTCTAAGAGTTTGAACATGTTTTGCTTCTTTTCTTTTGTCAACTTGTATTCGTTTTGGAGGCAACACTAAAGATGTTATTTAAACTTCACGTGTAAATAAGTTACGGTAATTAATGTACTTTACAATTTCTCCCTGAAAATATGACTTGAGCATATACTTATATACCATTGCTGTCGCGGTAATGTCAGTTTTGGAAATGTAAGCTTTATATGTGGGTTCTTAAACGTAATTATAGAGATGTGTAACAATATATCATTGAAAAGAGGAAATCAGATTTTTTTTACTAGGCCATTCGATATGAAAACTTGAGTCACTTTTAACCAATATTTTCGCTTACTAATCCGTGAACTCAATTAATGTAAAAAACAACAACAGATAAAATGTCTAGTCGGCATAACACTATGTTTATATTAAAAAAGTATACTTAAGCTGAACCCACATTTAAAAATGTTCTCGTATACAGAAAGATCATTACATAAATCATGTTATACGATTTCGCAATTTATGAGATTCTAACATGTGTCAACCGATACTTTAGAAGTTAATGCACAGTATGATTCATACAAATCACATGGGAAAGTAATGCTGCCAAACAGAAAACATACCGGACGATTTCTACCATTTAGAACATACATGTGAGCTATCCATGTATTTATCGTTCTTTGTTGTCATAACCTGACATACTGATCATGGTAAACATAAACTATTGAGATAAATGTACTTTCATAACATGGTCGATAACCTGAATAACGGACACACTTGTCACTAAGTTCTTGGTATCTATAAATTGCGATTTCAACGAATAATTATTCAATCGTGCGTTAATTCGTGTGTGTGCGTGCGTACGGGTTTTTGTATATGTGTTTAGCAACCGTGGAGATTATTATTTTTAACCCAGTTACGACTGACAGTACATTCATAGATCAAAACATATGTTGTTGTTGTTGTTTTTTTTATGCCAACTGTTTTACTCCTCGTTAACAAAACGGAAAAAAGTCCTCAAACTGAGAACAGGATGGTAAAACATAGTTTTCGTTTATTAAAACGTGTTCGAATCGAAATAATTTTCGCATCATCGATATAAAGCGATCAATGAAGAACTCGCTCCGATGCTTTACACATCACGGGCTAAAGTCCTCGTGATTCAAGGCATACTTGTCAAAACTACAATCCGCGTATATTGAGTATCTCATAGAAAATTATTTAATAATTATAATAGAATAGATTTTAGATAAAAGAGCAATATTTCTTTAATACGAAGGACCAAACAAACTTGCGTTGTTAATCAACAAAGACAAATTAATAGTTTATAAATTGAAGCATATATTACGCAAGAAATGGCAAAATTAGTTGTACCTTTAAATTAAAATCATCATATTTTGTTATTGTTTATCAAAGTGTAATTTTAAATGTTATTATGAAAAAAACTAGTTCTAATTAACTCGTGGTTTGAATTCTACACATTTTAACTCAATATTTATTGCAAATATAATACAATAAATTCTTACAGAAATGATTATTTAACATAGAATACGCTACTTTTATCTTCTATTGCATTAAATGTTGTTTTGATCGTTATTTCATTTCTCTTTGAGTCACGGACAGTTTCAGTTCTACTATCACAAGGATATTCTCTCTGTCAAATTACACACGTTTCTAAAATTCCGCTCTTTGTGTAACTGAGAAAGCCAACCCCACCTGAACATTTAGTATAGAATTACATAAACTATTAATACACAAACAACGGAAGCATCATTGGAACCTTATACACAAATATTCTGACTCGTAGGGGTAGTTTTTTTTAATGCTTTGAAGCACGCGACGCAAATACAGATATTGTACTTTTCATCTAATTTTGGCGGCGAATTTAGTTGAAAAGATTCAGTAAACACTCAAATTGAAATAAAACACATGCACAGTAGAAGAACATTGACTGTTAAATAGTCACACGTATAACAATACAGAATAAAATATCAATTTTGAGTGATCAGAATGTATTATTATTCAATATACGACGCAACTGGACGTTCCGATTCCACACAGACATGCAGATATAATATCAAGACCAAAAGTGTTCTATAATATAACATGCATTTCACTTAAATTAACTAATGTCAAACACTGCTCAAAATTATTTGATCAATGAAGTTCGAAAGTGGACATTTTTGTAAACATATGCAATCAGAAACTAAGATCATTTGAAAGATAAGCAGCGTTAATTAATCAATAATATATTCCAATATTAACGTTCAAAACGAAACAACACCTTATTATTATTTCAGCACAAGCGTTGCAATTATTACCTCCACAAATGGAGTTTTCAAATTAAGCTAGTATAATGAATAGTATCTTAAATTGCAATATTATTAATTAAAACGCTCGAGTTAAAATTGAAAAAACAATGGAAAACTAAGATTTCAAATGGCTAAATATACATACATCAATTTCGGCAGCCAAAAAGCTGATGCGCACAAAACTATATCCTTTAACAAATTGCCCACGATAATTAAAGTTTACAAAACAAAATAAACAGCGACTTTAAACTCGAAAGGTTAAATTTAAACTACGCTTTAATTAACATGCTGAGCTTTTAGATATAATGTAAAAACCAGGTACAGTAGTATTGGGTATGAAAGGGGGAATTCCCTGCCTATGTTCACGTTCTTGTTATCACCTTATATACCATTTTCGAAAAATAGAATGAATATTAAATTTCATCGTTCAGTGAAAACCGTTTAAAAGCATATATTGGCTGTATAACTCATCTTGTACAATCTTCAGAAATTTTAACATAGATAATGAATTAAAGATCACTTCTATTGTTTCAGCATTTAATTTGACGTTTACTAAAATGAAAAACACTCACTAAACCGCTTCATCTCATTTATTCACTCCGTTTGTTTACGTAAATCATTGTACTGATTAACTCTGTCAGGTTGCTTAAACCACCACTTATGAACCAAAGCCGTTGAATTATACATGAAGCATAGTCATAACTGTGACGACTCTTAAGATGAAATATGTTTTCCCGGTAAAACGTTAAAGCATTTTGCGATTGCTGAGTATGCATCTGGTCATATTCATAGTGTGCTTGTTCGGCCCGTGCTATGCGTCGTTGGTGCATTTTCGAACAAAAAACGATTTTAACTGCTTCCTTCGGGCACTGTCCGATTTTGTTTATGAAAGACTCTTCTAGAGGAAATTCCGCATTAATTAATGGTTTAAGATAGTCGTAGTATCTTGGTTTGAAAAGGGTAACCTTTAACAAATAACCATTACGTAATTGATAGTTAATAAATATACCCACAAGTACATAGCATGAATTATTTAAAGTTCTTCGTTGTAGATTTATTCATGATAATTATCTTGTCGATTCAGCACTATTATTACATTTATGATTTTTGAAATTTGCTAAAGCTGTCCGTAGAATAATGAAGGTCTTTGTTCATCGCCGAAATAAGATTAAGATCAAAGTGTGTCCTGATTTGTTTGCTTACCATCTGCAAATTGTAGTCATCTCGTATGCACACAAGTGGATCATGGTCGCATGTAGTTTATAAGCACCAATCAGATTCCATTATAGTATTTACAACGTTTTGACTGGACAACATTTTATTTAAATAAGTTTCGAGGACATATTTTTTTCGCATGACATCATTGAATGTAATGGTAGTTTTGGGAGTATAGGCTTGTAACAAAAATTGTTTACAACCTATATGTCGCGTGCAAATTATTGCATTTATAATTGATAGCTTACGGCATGATTACTAAGTCGGGTCAAGTTAAATATGTCATTTGTTTTGTAGTGGCGGGCTGTCGTAAATCAACGCAAGCTGTAAGAAACAATAGAAGGTATCGAATTCTTTTTGCATTAAATCATAATTCAAAGACGTACAATTATATATAATAACCCATTTAGATCACATATTTTAATTTAACATACCGTTATACGTGTTCTTATACAATCCCGTGTCGTCATACGGACTAACAACTAATGTCTTTCAAAGATGCATCATATTTTAGACCTCACCTTATAAGTTCGAGTGTGTTTAGAGGGATAACGTAAGGTATCCTTCTGGAGGCATGTATCTGCCCTTTTCAATCTATAGTTTAAGCAAATAAATAAATATGACAACGTTAAGTGAACAATACATGTATTAGTGAAAATGCAAACACATCATCGCTTTAACATGTCATGTAACGTGTTTTATTTATGTAAATTTAAACTTTTCATATATACATATATCGTACATTTACATGCCTAAATGAACGAATAACTTTTTTCAAGCCTATACAGACACTCAGAAAGGTAGATGTTTCTGACAAATCAAATAAATTATAAGGTTAATAAAAATACATTTTGTACTTTTTGTTTTCAAATATATTTTCTTTGCCTTTTTTAGTTGCTTAAGTATGGACAGCATATCATTCACTTAAGCACGATATTATCCCCTGCTACCATGTACACGTTATATACTTAACACTTTTCTGTATTGGACGGCTTTAACACAACAAATTTTTGTAATAAATTATAGTACACTCTACTAGAGTTTGTTTGTCAGAATAGCATATGCAAAGTTTCAGAATTTCACGAGATTTTCAAAACTTTTTTTTTTTCCATCCGAATATGTATGTTATCATAAATTAGTCTTATCTTAGGCGTCTATAGCGACTAGTTTCACATCTACAGGCATATGTTCAATGACCTTGAGTTTGGCAGTTAGCGGATGTATTTCTCATCGAAACCGAGGAAGGCGTTTCGATATTGTATACTTTATGAACTTGTCTAACGTTCTCATCTTATTGTCGTATTTTGCGATTTATTCGTTCCTGTCAGAAAATAAAGTTCTTCAATCATCACACAAGTAAGTGTCATTTTTTGACATTTTTGTGTGTTAATAATACCAGTCCAGGCATAACTGCGGTGCCTTTACCCAGAATAATTCTGTGGGCCTTTGAAACTTCTAGCTGTACATTCTTTAGATTTTGTTTATAAATAATACCAGTCCAGACTCAACCAGATGCCGTCTTGACCCAGAATATTTCTGAAACTGCAAGCATCACATACTTCAGATTGCCATCAGGGTGTTTATTAATGACCTTGTTTCTGGTGTGTGCGGGACGTAATGTATCAAGCAAGGTTAGACAATTATGACATTATTCGCAATTTCGCAAGTTTTAGCATTAAGCCACAATAACAAATAATTAGATTACATTGACACGTTTACATGCATTCATTAGAAGATAAGTATAAATGTACTTGTTATACGACTCGCAGACAAGTGTTAGGTTTACATTTTCAAATATTAATGTTCTTTATTAAATACCTAGTCTATTGTTTAGTTTTGCGTTGTTGCATAGTAATTATTTTGTATTCTATTACCTATGATACATCGGTATTGAAACATTTAGTTTAGTTTCTATAAGATATGCAACATCGCAAATTGATTATGACATAGTATAGCGCATTTATTATTTGCATCGTTAAACATTGCAATGATCGAGGCCACAAAACAATGAACAAACTGAACAAAGAACGAGATAACGACCGAGCATTTTAAGCAGGATAAATCTTTATTGCAAGGTCATATAATATATATTTTATCAGGAATTAATTATTTATTCAAAGTTAATGATCGTACAAAAATATATTGACCATGTATAGTGTATAATAGATACGTACATTTAGAGGTACTTATTTCTAGACAATGAATCAACTGAGTGTTTACCAGAAATGGCATAAAATAAAAGCGTAAACATTTCTGTAGCTGCTGTTGACAGGTTTTCCAGTTCAGACTAAAATTGTAATAATGACCCAGAATAACAGGGCGCTTTTGAAACCGCAATCAGCACATTCTTCAGATTGGAACCACGGTGTTTAGCAATGACCTTGTTTTTAGTTGTTCGCTTGCGAACGACTAAGGTTAATAGACCACGAATTCCGATTCGAAGTGTCTTAACTAGCATTCACCAACGAACGAACCTGTAAGCATACGCGCCTAGAAATAGTTCGCTGTGCGGAACAGTATTATTTACATAATATTTTCCATAATAAACATAGTTCAATGCGTGTGTATTTGATCCAGCTATGCTGGTTCCAGTCAAATCTCTGCGCGGAGGTTGTATTAATAGATGCTGATAAACAAGTATAGTGGGATGTTGTGTAACCTCATTCATAGCGCATGCTACTACAGCGGGGTTAAATTTGATATGCGTGGGAAACATTCTTTTGTTCTCAACAGGTAGCGGCGATCTTTTGTATTCACGGGTGCTAACAATGCAATAGTGAAAGGTTAAGTTTGTTTACATTCACAGTTCTCAATTAATAAAATGTTGAACATGAGTTCACCAATTACTACAGGTATACTATAGACAACAACAAAAATTCTATATAATCGCTAGACTTTGAAATAAAGTTTGCAATTAACATTTCTCACCAATTACTACAGGTATATTATAGACAACAACAAAAATGCTTTATAATCGCTAAAACCGAAAATATAAAAAACAACTAAATATAACATGAAATATCTTTTTAAAAGGTAGTCGGCGAAAATGCTGACTTTGAAATAAAGTTTG
>VMBQ01004329.1:47995-87270 GCA_007657795.1 Dreissena rostriformis | reverse complement strand
TTTTAGCTTGGCTGTTTTCGAAGAAAACCCGAGGTATTCTCATAGCCATCTCGTCTTCCGCGGTCCACATCATCGTCGTCTGAAAACTTTAACATTGGCCATAACTTTCGCAATATTGAAGATAGCAACTTGATCTGCACATTTTGAGTGGTGAAAGGTCAAGGTCATCCTTCAGGGTCAAAGGTCAAAAAATAATATTTTTTTTTGGCTTTTCATGTGTATCTCATCAACCTGCACATTTTGAGTGGTGAAAAGGTGAAGGTCAATGATGACCTTCATGGTCAAAGGTAAAAAATAAATAAAATCCAAGCACCCACAGCCGAGCGTTGGAATCCGCTCGACGGTGCTCTTGTTTACAAATTATATCCTCTTGCACAATATAATTTAATATCAGTTTTAAGACAATTTTTATGTCCCCTTTTTAAATAAGGGGTATATTGTTTTTGGCCTGTCTGTCTGTCATTCTGTCCCAAAACTTTAACCTAGGTTAAAATTTTGTCATAACTTTTGCATTATTGATGACAGCATCTTGATACTTGGCATGCCTGTGCATCTCATGGAGCTGCACATTTTGAGTGGTGAAAGGTCAAGGTCATCCTTCAAGGTCAAAGATAAAAAAACACAATTGAAGGGAAGGAATTAAGCTTTAAAGGGCGATAAATTCTAAACCTGCCAAATGATAAATAGAAATTTTATTTCAAAGCGGTGCAATAGGGGGCATTGTGTTTCTGACAAACACATCTCTTGTTTTGTTTTCAAATTGTATCTTCTGACACAATATTATTGAATATTATTCATAAACTTTCAAATGCAGGCCCTGTCCATCCGTCGAGACGATGCGTTCTCCACCACCATGCTGTCCAACCTGATCGAGTCCCTTATGACAGACCTGTCCCCGGGGGATGGTAGGTTTACTGGCCACAGTTGGCACAGATTTGTTATGGATTGATCCAAAAGATGATTTAAAAAGGATGTGATTTCTCCTCCTTTAAGTTGTCACATTTCCTCCCTTTCAATATCAAGATTGTTTTTATAAATAGCTCTTGATTTTTCATGATTTTTTCAAAAGTGACCCTGAAAGTTGGGGCAGTTGGTACTAGGGTAGGGAGTTTTCCGAATTCACACCCCTGTTATTATAAACATACTATGTACTTTATTTAAGTCACAAAGGAATACATTTAATGCTGGTATTTAAAAAGATCGAACAAACAAACACTGATCTACTCTCAAGATCTTGAAGACAGCCTGGTGTTCCTTCTTGCTGTCTTTCCAAAATTACACCCAGGTTAATATTTAAAAAGCACTCTGATCCACTCTTCAGATCTGGAAGACAGCCCCATGTTCCCTGCACCGAAGGGTGAAGGTCTTCGTAAGTTCTCATTGGGGGACGACTCGAAGGAGAGCATCTCAAGGGAGAGCAATCTGCCGCCCCCGCCTATCATGCGCCTCACGTCACGCCTTGACGACTCCTCTGCCAATGAACTCTCGGGACTGGAGAGTAGCAGCCTGATGATTGAGGAGGTGGAGATGGACGACTGCGACTGAGAAATTGAGCTGCGCTCTGGGGAAATGGGGCTTAACACATGTGCGTAAAGTGTTGTCCCAGATTAGCCTGTGCAGTCCGCACAGGCTCATCAGGGACGACTCTTCCCGCCTAGGCTGGATTTTATCGCTTCAGAAGAGACTTTTTTTAACGAAAAATTCCAAAAGGCTGAAAGTGTCATACTTGATTAGCCTGTGCGGACTGCGCAGGCTTATCTGGGAATACACTTTACGTTCATGCATTGAGCCCAGTTTTACCAGAACCAGGATCAATTTAAAATTAGGGAAATATTTAGATTAAAGAGCAACTGATTGACTGTTTGCTGTGACTGATGTTTTAATAATGAAGAGTCGTATACTGTATACAATCTCTTGATTAGTTGTACAGAGAATCAGACTGATTTTATGATAGTAAAAATGGAGGGATTTGAAGAGAAATAAGGAAAGAGTATTTAAAAAAAATTTAGGAACAAGATTGATTGAGGTGGAAATAAGTGACTGCTTCTGAACAATTTTAAGAAACATTCTTGGGAGGGATTTATGGGTAGTGATTTAGCTTGACTAAAAAAGTGGCAGTGGGCCTTAAAAGTAAAAAATTGTTGGATGGTTAACTATGCTCTATTACAAATAATGTGAAAAGTCTGAGAAATATTTTGTTGTAAATTTCACTTATTTTATTATGGAGGGGTCAAAATGAGTGTTATCTATTGTATAGTGGAAATTAATTAAAAAAAGTATTTTGGGACTAAATTCAAGCATTGTTGAAAGTACTGCTTAAATGCCTAGCTTGATCATTTGTTATCTAAATTAAGGTAGAGCACATTAACAACTTTCACTTCCTAATTTAATAAGGTTTTCATTTGTTAAAATTACTGTGTTGTCACTTAAATTTAGTATCTGTGTATACTGTCCTGATGACTATGTTAGATCAAGCTCTACATCTGAAACACGATGTTTTCACAATGCTTGTTATTTATTGTGCATAAATATGACAAAAACACCAATGGGTTTGTTGTTTATAAGTTCTATATTCTTAACTGTCATAATGTTTAAAAGGTTAATGAAAAAAATTAAATGACCCATAATCATATTCCAAGTTTCATCCAGATTTATTTTAAAATATGGCTTCTAGAATGGTTAGGGCGAGTTTCGACTCCAAATGCATGATGATCTGATATAACTTACCAAATATAAATAAAAATCAATGGGCCTTGTTAAAAGAACAGAAAACTTTGATAGTTATCTTGTTTCCTATGTCAAAATGAATTACTTTACCACCGGGAATGGCCCGCTATGACCCCAGAACATAATCTGAACAAACTTTGTGAACCTCACAAAGGATGTAATGTTATCATTACTTTACTGATTAAGTCTATTTCAATGATAATCATTTAATTAAAAGTTCAACTTTAAAAAGGACCCTAAGGTTAAAATGTTGAGCATAAGATGATAAAAATCACACATGCGTAACTTCATATAAAGAACAATACATGCATGATGTATATCGACAAATGGTTAAGAACTTCGGACAAGTTTGTGTCAAGTGAAAAACCGACGAACACGCATAGAAAGTGAAAGAAAGATGTCCGTGGTGATCCCACTTTACCATCTACTAAGAAGTTTAACTATCCCGGTGCACAAGTTCATATACTGAGTGTTAACATCTCAAGTTACTCGTGAACAAGTCCAAAAAGTAACTTTTTGTTTAAAAACTGTCCTTACTGTGTTCAATATAACAATATGGGGCTTTCGGAATATCGGGCCTTTGAACTATTGAAGCTTCTGTCTATCTGATTATCAGATGTTTGGACTATCGGTCCTTCGAAAACTTGGACCTTCAGAATATCAGGTGTTCACCATCTCCAGAACAGGAGGTTAACCTTTGATTAGTGGCTTCCAACAGGTGAGTTCCTCACAATGAGATTTTGGCAAAATATTGGCTACACTTTCCGTATCAACCGTCAATTCTTGTCTTCTTTTTATGCCCCCGGTAGGTTGGCATATAGTGATCGCACTGTCCGTCCGTCTGTCTGTCCTTCTGAAATTCCGTCACACTTGCGTTTAGGTTTCGAAAATTGATCATAACTTTTGCAATATTGATCTTAGCAACTTGATATTTGGCATGCATGCGTATCTCATGGAGCTGCACATTTTGAGTGGTGAAAGGTCAAGGTTAAAAAAAATCAAAGTGGCGCAGTAGAGGGCATTGTGTTTCTGACAAACATATCTCTTGTTTTCAGTTCAATACAATTTATTATCCTCGTAAATAGGTGTGTAAGGGTCGAGGGCATCCCACTCCACACCGTTCATAGTTTGCAAGCAATGTATTCATGTTAAAACACATCAATAGAATTTACATTAAAGTACAAAAATATTTGTGTGGGTCGAGGGCCTCCCACTACACACCTTAAATTAATAAGCATAACTGCGTGAGACCAACAGATAATTTTGCAAGAAGTTGCACAAGCATCACTAAAAATAGTGTCAGCGTATTGTAATGTTTGAGTGGTAATTTCGTTCACTCGTGTCTCCACACTGGAAGGCCACAGTTTTTTTTTAAAGAGGCTCCACTTTCCACAGTGTTACACTTATTCCGTTAGGTACACTGGTTTCTCATGTGCGAAGGTCCAGCAGCGTGTCTGTTGTTCGGTTCCGGTACAGTGAGGTCGTCAGTTCCGAATCACTAACGAAATTATAAATGCATACTTAGAATCAGCTACCGACATTGATTTCGAATATAGGGTATTTGTCAGATAATTTCAACCTCAATCCTGCGCTCATCTTGATTTTCAGTTAGTTTCTAAATATAAATGTGTATTTATGTTTTTCCCCTATCGTACATTTTCTCCATTTCCGGTTAATATTCTCTAATAGCGAAACGCGGTACAGCAGGAGCATTTTCATTACAGGAGTTGTCTCAAAACAAACTTTTACTGTTTAAATCGTTTATTTATCATTCATAAAATAAAATAAAAACATAATCTGATTGGTATGTTATCACAGAACTTGTAATAACAATAACAATAAAGAAAACAAAAATAAACAATAAAGAAAATAAAAACGAATGGACCCTTTCAAGAGAAAACCCTGTACATTACATCTGCATATATTGTTATCTCAGATTAGCCTGTGCCGCTACAGTCCACACTTGCTGATCTGTGATGAATGTTTCAGTTTTTAGTGGGCCTTTTTAAAAAAAATCTTGAAACAGAAAATACAGTGAAAGGGTAATGTTCCGATTCAGCCATTGTGGGCTGCACAGGCTCATCCTAGATAACAATTTATGCAGATGCACCATACCCGGTGCTCTCGTGAAATGACCATTGAATGAGCTGTTCTGTACAGACATGAAAGAACTGGCACTTTCTGGTACCAATTGCAGTGAAAAATAATTAAATAACATTTATGTTGTGAAACAAGAGATGTCCACGACAGCGCTCTCGACTATTTGGTTTCTTGTCAATGAAGAATTTTCCAACTTCAAAAAGGGACATCATTTGGTTATACTACTGGTCAGAATTATTGAAATTGGCATATAATCTAACATGATGCCCATAAATATATTGTTTAAGTTTCAAGTGAATACCAAAATAAAAAAAACTTAAATTTCTATGTAAAAAGATGTTCATACTGGTAATTTAACTTAAATGTTGATCGGAGTTACAGGGTTGGGCATATTACCTAATATTATGACCATGAATACATCCATAAAATTTCACATGGTAACCTTTAATCACAGAGTTCTTTAGTGTCATTTGTTTAGTCAAAAGTTGTAATGTTGGGGGTAGGGTAACGGTCTCTAGTCGTGTCCTCATGGATATTGGTTCCACTGATGTTACCCGATGCTGAAGGCCTTTCGATGTCGGGCTGAAGNCTTGTCAATGAAGAATTTTCCAACTTCAAAAGGGGACATCATTTCGCTATACTACTGGTCAGAATTATTGAAATTGGCATACAATCTAACATGATGCCCATAAATATATTGGTTAAGTTTCAAGTGAATACCAAAATAATAAAAAAACAATAAAAAAAAACACTTAAATTTCTATGTAAAAAGATGATCATACTGGTAATCTAGCTTAAATGTTGATCAGAGTTACAGGGTTGGGCATATGACCTTATATTATGACCATGAATACATCCGTAAAGTTTCACATGGTAACCTTTGATCACAGAGTTTTTTAGTGTCATTTGTTTAGCCAAAAGTTGTAATGTTGGGGTAGGGTAACGGTCTCTTGTCGTGTCCTCATGGATATTTGTTCCACTGATGTTACCCGATGCTGAAGGCCTTTCGATGTCGGGCTGAACATGAAATAATTCTAACTAGTGACTAAATTAAGATGACATACATACAACTGCAACATGCATTTACTAGTTATAAAAAAATAGCAATTTAGTTTTTGTCACTATGTTCTTAAGACACGTGTTGGATCCCCACTGCGGGAGCATTCTTACGCAAAAAAGACACCAAGTAAGTATTTAAGTTATTCGACTGGCTTCAAATTTCATTTAATGAATGGCTTTTATGTGGCATGTGTAATACAAATATTCATTTACCATAATATTCAGACCTGACGAGATAAATTTGTATATACAGGCAATCAAGACAAAAGAAAGGCTCATCATCTTCCATTGAGTATGATAATTAAACACTCAGCATGCACCCTGCCATCACGCTTGTCGCACTGAGCCCACACACGTTCCAGATTAAGTCCATGGTCTTCTTCCCAAGTCATATGGCAAGCTTTACTTTATTATACTTTAATTAACGCAAATAATTCCACTGTCAATTACACTGACCCGTTTAAATAGCTGTATGAACGTTAACAAATACGTTAGTGACAACCCCCATTACGCGAAACAGATGTTTCGAAACTGACATCTGTACCAGAGTGTCTGTTTCGCGTGTTTTAATTAACAATTCAACTGAAAATGTACACATCTTGTTGTTTTCTGATCCTCTGAAAAATATCCTTCAAATCGATACCACGATCACTTACCTTTGACAATTGATAAGGAAAATAATCGTTTCTTTCTCAAAGATCACCACAACCGTAGGCAGAATTTTCGCGCAAGTCGAAAAAATGCCTGCGAACGTTTCAATGATCGTGACTGTTTAGAGTTATCTGTTTACTTACGGTTTTTGTGGAAAAAAATCAAATGTTATTGTTTATGACTGCACAATTTGTTCAGTTAAAAGTGATAAGGTTCTTTTTTAAATGTTCGATTTGTTTCGGAACTGGAGAATTTTCGGAACTGACGTCCTCACTGTAGCGTAGCGTTTGTTGACCAACCTTCTAAGTCTAATGTTAAGACATGTTCTAGGTTGGAGTCTCCTTTTTAAGACAGTTGTGCTCCTCCCGTAAGTCTGCTGGTAATTTCCCATCATCAATGGGTTTTTATGCTCCTGTTTGTGGGGCTGTCCGTCAGGCAGGCATTCTGGATACTGACCTTAGATTTGGTGTGTGAGTCTACCTACCTACATGGCATACAGGTCAAGTTCGAGTTTTGTTCCGGTCCATTGATTTTTAACGAAGTTACGGGCGTTGGACTTAACAATTGTCTACATCTACAAGGTACGTCGCAGCAATCACACATGATTATTATGCTCTTTACACGTTTCCAGAATTTTTTTGTGAAATGCTTTCAGATATTTACCTGATTTCTGGTGCGTGAATCTAATTGCATGACTTTCAGATCAAAGTTTTGTTTTTTCGGCGTAGCTGCTGTATAACCTAGCTTTTCACCTTTACCTGACCTTTGTTAGTGTCCAATAAAATTCAAATCAAATTTCCCGCGGCTAGATACGAATGAATACACTTCATTCAGTGAATTGGCTGATTCTGAGCATAATCCATAATGGAAACATGACCGCGTCTTTGTAGTATAGCATGTAACACTGTTTTACTGCGTGTTCAGCATGAAACAATTTTATCTCCAATGAAAAGGCTTGATGTATGAACAGTTTTATACTCAATTCTTGACATCAATACAGTGTTGTGTGCCCCCTTATATTCAGAGGATTGTCAGCGCCAGAGCGTTTGTACTTAAAGGCTATGTTCTCATATTGAGTAATTACTACCTATTGCTGTCTGTGTACTAGTATATTTTAGTTCATAAAGTATCGTTTTTCCCTATCCTGATATTCGTTTTGGCCAAACCATTTTTAATTGTTTTCCAAAATGAACATTTAACATGTTAAAGTATAAAGTTTTAAACAAGCCGTCGTTTCAGCAGTGGAATCGTGACCTCACTTTAATGCATTGCATTCCAACCCGCAAGGTATCAGGGTCAGTTCACGGTCAGTAAACGGATCGTTATACGCTATCGCGTTAACTAGGTGAATTGGAATGGTGAACTGGAATTGTATTTAGACCAGAAATATGTTAAATGAAGATATTCGGCGATATAATTATGGTATGTCAATCATAGATTCTTAATGTGTTTTCAACAATACCACGATAAATGTTATTTTTGATTAATTTAAAAAGCGTTATTCCACCATTTTGACCAATTTATTAAGCATGAGCGCGATGATTCCCGATACTGTTAATAATCGAATCAAATAGCAATTCCAGACACACCACTAAAACAGGTTTTTTTCATAGAACGCGCGTATAAATATTAAAACTATGTACAGATACTTCGCGTGTGGCCGGTTGACTTATATGTTTTTATTCCACTTCAATTCTTCTTTTGATTTTCTGTTCTGTATCTATAGATATATGATACGCAATATGTAATAATGTAAACTAAGCCACAAAAACTCCGCATAACATCCCGTTCTGCGTGTGATGCAGCTAAGAACTACATGGAAAAAGACATTCACTATCTTTGATCTCATTCATTAAACTCTTTACCTTTCACCAACTCCAACCACAATCAATGCCGTTTTATTGTGACGTTTAGTCCCGGATAAAGTTGTATTATTACGTAAAGGTATACACAAATGACCAATAACGCAAATAGCTGTTATATCTGCACAAAAGAACTTGTTTGATTGTGTTATAAAAATCAACTCCGTCTTAGTGTGGTCCGATAACTCGTTTATTTTGGTATATACGCATTATCGTATAATAGGATGAACATCCGGTTGTGAGTTATAAAACATGTTTGCATCTTTGTGTGTAATGGTATCGACATTTCGAGAAAACCGTGTCATAGTAAACATATAATCATGATTATGTTTTCGCCGTCGCTGATTCGCCGTAAATCAGTACAGAAGAACCAGAAATTACCTGCCCTAGACATGTCTGGTCCGCTATACACTTATCAGTATGATAAAAACATACTCATATCATTAATCAAATTTACTAGTATTTCATTAATTTATAATACATAACTTTCATTTTGGACTGATTTTGTTTAATGGTGTAGGATCAAATAGTTTTTCGCATTTTGATATATTGAGCCATTGCTTTGACCGTTTTGACCGTTACACCGTGTTCGTTGCCATTTTCAGAGCCGTACATTGCCCTAGTAGACGGAAACACGGACAAAGAGGGTCGCGTAGAAATCTACAACAAGGGCGAATGGGGGACCATACCTCGGAATATTGACAATATCGAAGCATCTTACATATGCCGGAAATCGGGATATTTCGGCGGTGTTTCAGTCGGAAGAGGTTTCTTCGGCGGTGGTTCAGGTGCATTATGGGACCTGAACGTGACATGTTTGCGAACGGGCTGGTGTGATTCGGTCAGTCACGTGACAGATCCATCCGCGTTCAGTCACGAAATGGACGCCGGAGTTATGTATGGTAAGACCTAAGTAATGCCCATATTTATGCCAATAATTTTATAATGTTTTTTATGTTCAACAGAAACTATTTGCAAACAAGTAAACGCATAATATGAATTTCCCCCCTTACAGATCACATGATACGACTTACGAAGAGCAATGACGAAGACGAAACGGAAGTGTCCCGGCAGTCTGGTACACTAGAAATCTATCATCAAAACAACTGGCTACCAGTCTGCTTCAAAACCTGGGGTCGCGAGGAAACGGAAGTCGTATGCAAACAACTCTGTTTCCGAGAGGGCGCTGCGAGTTCTGAACAGGACGAAACGCTGATGGACTCTTATTCGATGACCAACGTCACGTGCACCGGAATAGAGACCAGACTCGACGCATGCGCATTTACATTAAATAGCTGCCCATCTTCCGAAAACGTGTCAGTGCACTATATTTAAGTGCTCGGTGATTGTGCGTGTATTTTACAGTATTAAGAAAAAAAAATACAGCATTATTTATTTTAAATACGTGAATTGAATACTGGAAATTGCGTCCGATTTACAGAATATACGTGGTTTGCTTTGGACACAAATACTTTCTAGATAATTGCAATTATTTAATTCCTTTAATTGCTCAAATGCATTTGAGATTGTATCTTTGTTTATTAAAATGTATGTAAAGCTAACGACAAATCAAAACAACATTCTAGATTTCAAATGTACTTAACATACTTAATGAGATGTATATGTATATCATCATGCTATATAAGAATGAATTTGGAAATAGATTGAAAAAAAAACATACTCGGTAGTTTAATTGGTAATGTAAGAGTGTTGTCCAATAATAACAATAACAATTAGTATTACTTATTGCTTGAAATGGTGTTACATATTAAGCACAGAATACCTGACTGGAAGACAGACAAAACGTGTTTATGGTCCTGGCTTAAAGCAATCGTTTGGTTCTACAAAGACAATCTAGAGAAAACATTTTTTCTTTCAAACAGTTCATCAAAGTTTCATAAAATGTATGTTTTTGTCCTGCATTCTTGCGTGCGTCGAGTCTGCGGGGTCTGATGAGTGGGTTGTGATAAATGGATCACAAACGGTAGGTCAATGTCACGTTTATTATCCCCGGCCAAAGGCGGGGTGATAAAAGATTGGCGTTATCCGTCCGTCCGACTGTCTGTCACAAAATTTTGACATTGGCGAGGGATATCAATTCAACGAATTTGCTTGTATTTTTGTATTTTACGATTCAATCCGAATTATATTGATTTCACAGGACAATCTGTATAATGAACTACTAATGAGGCATGCATTTCAATCTTTAGATCAGAATAAATGTATCGATGTGAGTGTGAGGGTTGTCACGCATGCAGGATTTTTGCAAAGGAAATTGGCTTAAAGATGAATCGTGTTTATGCCGCCGCCCGTAAAATAAAAGGCCTTTGGATGACTGTACAGGTGGCCGTCCGATGGCTGTACAGTCTTTGTCCGATACCTTGACGATAATTAAACATTGCTCAGTTCCTTTCGTGGCATCATATGCCGCCACGATCTTATTTGAAATTGGACGATGTTCTAACAGTATAAAACCTACGTCCGATTAAGTAAAAACAGATACCCTCGTCGATCTGACATTGTGCGGCCAAACTTAGAAATATATATCACTAGATGTGTGTTAACGTTTAAAGGGACTTGTTCACAGATTTTGGCATGTTTTGAAGTTTGTCAGTAAATGCTTTAAATTGATAAATATAAACATCAGATCTAAAGAGCTCCAATATAAAAACAAGAATAAAAGTCAAAAGGAAAAAAAGAGAGAAAAAAGTTAACCACACCAGGGCCCGAACGACTGACCCATAGAGTAAAAGCCAATCTCAGAAACCACTCAGCCATCCGTCTTCACGTGTGTATGTGTGTAATTCAGAGTTTATATTCGGGTCGTCGTTGAGTCTGTACGACTACATTATGTGCGGACCTGACCATCCGTCTTCACATGGGTTGCCATTTATTTTATACTTTGTATAACCATCCACCTGTTGTTACAAAATATAACGATAACACAAGAAATCTAAATATTGAAATCGTTTCGCGTCTGAGACGCTTTATAATTTTATCAATTTCTAACAATTATTTTTCGTAAACGAAAGTGTATTTTCAGTATGAGTCTGCGTCATTAGTGTAATTTCGCACAATGATGTATATTGTTCATTTATTACTTGAATCTGTGACAAAAAGTTGAAAAATTCTCATTTTGATAAACTATAAACAAGTCCATTTAAAGGATTCGTAAAACTTCGACTGGCACGATCCAAATATCATTCAGCGATTTTTTGGATATAATAATTAAACGTTACATACGACTTCAAGCCTAGGGTTAGTTCATAGGACTACAGTTAATGCAGACTTTTAAAATCGAAAAATGTGTAAAGTATTCTTTTTTTAATCATACATGATCAGTTCGACACAATGCTTCAGTAGTGTGAATAAGCTGATAAATGATGTATTAAATACAATGGATAGTGTCCATCTTTACACCACTACTTCATTATTATTTTTTTATTTGAGCCAGTGGCACATTACACCTTTGTGAGATGTGATCAGGTGGTTTCTCAAGGTGAGAAACTTGATCGAGTTGACCATTGGTTTTAGGGATATTGAAATGGATGGAAGTGCAGTTCACCTGAAAAGGTAAATATAAAGGTTTATTACTTATGCCTTATTTGCGTGTGCTTTGCAATTCAGTGCTTGAAAGTGGGATAAGTGTTTTATAGTTTGATTTAGGAAATTGAAAATAATAATATTTATCACGCAAAACGAATAAGAACGAACACATAATTTGTTGACTAAAATACCATCAAAAGTATTGAAAACAACGAGTATATTACTAAATTCAAGCAGCACATAAACACACAATTATATGTTTGTTGTTTTCCACATGGAAGCGATAGCCATTTAACAATCACTTGTGCGCACAAATATCTTTGATTACTTTTACGGAATCCACTCCTTTTGAACTTTCAAAACTGACAATTTTTATCGCAAATAAAAGGGTGTCGCGCTGCAACTAATTTGATTTTTTTTATAGCACATTGTGATTTGGAACACTTTAAATCTTAAATCAATAGATTTGGACAACACATATTGGCGACACGTCATTTGTCTGTATCCAATATTCGTAGTGGGTGTCATTTCTAACATATCTTTTTTCGAACAACTGTCCGTTTATTTGGATGCAGACAGTAACTCGCGACAGGATCGGATCCACCATGACCAACTGCTGGAGGTCACAGTTTAAAGACTGAAGTATGGATCGTTGACACGTCATCCCTGCCACTGCTGTAAATACAAAGATAAGTGATTTCTTTTTAAATTGACGTTAGACAGGTGTGCTTAAAGAGATAATTGTGATGTTCGATTGTCGTTGACTTCCCTTGGTAAGCAGTACTGCTGTTGGTACGCAGAAAGACAACACTGTCCAGTCGACTTGATTTCTAGAGCTAGGACGTTTTAATGTTGTTGACGCTCTGTCTGTTTGTCTGTCTGCTCAAACTCTGGCAAGGCTCCCCAGTTTTATTGCGAGGGACACTCTCTTCTACCCGCTAGCGTAAACACTGGTGCCGCGGGTCGACGGTGCTGGTACAGCGAGTCCGAGTTGCCCGAGTCAGCGTAAGCAGTGTTAAAACGCCTTAGCTCTAAAAATCAAGTCTACTCGATAGCGTTTTCGTTCTGTTTTCCAACAGCGATAAGGTTTACTAAAGGCAGTAACTAAGGTCTTACATCATCTTATCCTTTTTTTCAGTGCAGCTGTTTAACTTAAACTCTGACATTTTCTTGCAAATGGACGTATTCTAATTTACCTACCGGTATATATGCAAATACGTTTTAACTTTATTTATCTGTTATCGCCCCTTAATATTTTCGTTGGTTAAAATGATACTAAAATGTATATTTTCAATAAAGTAGTGTTTAATTTATTTTCATTTCAGTTACTAGTTCGTGTCAAATGGGACTCTATCACGATCCTGTTCCACTGCTGGAGAAGGATGGCGCAACGTTTACGGATGCCACGAAGATTCTTCAATTAAGCCGGTGGTGGTGGTGCTGGTGGTGATGATGGTGGTGGTGATGGTTGTGATGGTGGTGGTTATGATGGTGGTGTTGTTGATGGTGTTGTTGATGGTGTTGGTGATATTGGTGGTGATGGTGGTGGTGATGGTGGTGGTTTGGTGACGGTGGTTGTGATGGTGATGCTGATGGTGGTGGTGTTAGTTATAATGATGTTGATGGTGGTGGCGTTGGTGGTAGTGATTGTGGAAATGATGATGTTGCTAGTGTTGGTGGTTATGGTGATGGTGGTGGTGAAGGTGATGGTTGTGGTGGTGATGGTGATGATGGTGTTTGTAATGATCAACGGGAGATCAGCCTGCACTAGGTCGCTTCCGGGGGATAACTTTTGATTATCCGAAAGGGTTCCTTAAAAGTGCATACCCACTCGCCTTGGATATAGCGCACAATATGCTTAATAGGCTGTACGTACGCCCCCCCCCCTGACGCCGACCCTCATTAAAACCCAGGGAAGAAACTATGTCAGCTCGACAAGCAGCCGACGGGAGATCAGCGTGCACTAGGTCGCTTCCAGGGGATAACTCTTATTCGTCCAAAAGGGTCCCTTAAAAGTGCATATTCACTCGCCGTATATATAGCGCATAATACGCTTAATAGGCTGTATGTACGTCCCCCTGAAGCCCACCCTAAATAAAAACCCGGGTCGAAACTAGGTCAGCCCGACAGGCAGCCAACGGGAGATCAGCGTGCACTAGGTCACTTCCGGTGATAACTCTTGTGTGTCCGAAAGGGGCCCTTAAAGGTGCATACCCACTCGCCGTAGATATAGCGCATAATATGCTAAATAGGCTGTATAAACGTTCCCCTGACACCGACCCTAATTAAAACCCGGGCCGAAATTAGGTCAGCCCGACACGCAGCCGACGGGAGATATGCCTGCAATAGGTCGCTACCGGGGGATAACTCTTGTGTGTTCGAAGGGGGCCCTTAAAAGTGCATACCCACTCGCCTTGGATAAAGCGCATAATACGCTAAATAGGCTGCATGAACGTCCCTCTGACACCGACCCGTATTAAAACCGCGAGACGCAAGTAGGTCAGTTCGACAGGCAGGCGACGGGAGATCAGCGCGCACTAAGTCGATTCCGGGTGGTAACTATTGTTTGTCCGAAAGGGGCCCTTAAAGGTACTTACCCACTCGTCGTCGATATATCGCATACTACTCTAAATAGGCTGTATGAACGTGTCGCTGACGCCGACCTTAATTAAAATCCCGGGCCGAAACTCGGTCAGCTCGACACGCAGCGGAGGGGACATAAGCTTGCAATAGGTCGCTGCCGGGGGATAACTCTTGTTTGTTCGAAAGGGGCCCTTAAAGGTGCATACCCACTCGTCGTCGATATATCGCATAATACGCTTTGAATGAACGTGTCCCTGACGCCGACCCTAATTAAAACCCCGGGCTGAAACTAGGTAAGCACGACACGCGGCCGACGCGAGATATGCTTGCAATAGGTCGCTAAAGGGGGATAACTCTTATTTGTTCGAATGGGGCCCTTAAACGTGCATACCCACTCGTCGTCGATATATCGCATAATACGCTAAATAGGCTTCATGTACGTCCCTTTGATGCCGACCATAATTAAAACCCCGAGCCGAGAGTAGTTAATCACGACAGGCAGCCGCCGGGAGATCAGCATGCACTAGATCGCTTCCTCTTGTTTTTCCAAAAGGGGCCCTTAAAGTTGCATATCCACTTGCCGTTGATATTGCGTATACTAAGCTAAATAGGCTTGATGAACGTCCTGCTGACGCCAACCCTGGGCCGAAACTAGGGCAGCCCGACAGGCAGCGGACGGTAGATAAGCGTGCGCTATGTCACTTCCTTGGGATTACTCTTGTTTGTTCGAAAGGGGCACTTAACGGTGCATACAAACTCGTTGTGCAAATAATGCAAATTGCTTGCTGAATAGGCTAAAACTAAATAATATGATGAATGGTTCAACCTATTTAATAAGATTGCTAATTAGCTCAATAGACTGCAAAGGCTGAATATATAGGTTTCTAAATAGCCTAAATATGATTGTTTCAACCTATTAAATACACTTGTTCGAAGGCTGATTAATAAGCTTGATATGCTAAATAGGATGTATTTTATAATATACATGTACTAAACTTGCTAAATTCGCTTAATAGGCGGAAAATACTGGTATATATGCTTATAGGATTTATTTTTTCAAAATATGTACCAAACCTCCTAAATAGGCTGAAAATGCTGCTTAATATACTCAATAGGCTAATTATTATGTATTTTCCAACCTATGTTATGAACTTGTAAAATATGCTAAATAGGCTAAAAAAGGGTGCTTAATAGGCTAAATAGGATGCATGATTCAACCTATGTACTAAACTTGCAAAATAGGCTACTGAGATAACCGGGCGGCGGGTTTTAGTCCAAGCACACTACACTCCTCCTCCCTTTAACCTTTTATGCCGACCTCCGGAGGAAAAGTGCGCCCAGTGCGGTCACTGCGTGAACCGCATAGACCAAGATAATTGAATTTAATAAAAATTAGCAATAATTTAAACGAAATGATTTCCTTTAGAAAAAAAATGTACACGTATTTCTGTTTAAAAAAAGTTTTCTTTCTAAAACGATCATTGTTCTAATAAATAGTTTACAACTAACGTAACAATGAAGTGTTTGATTTTTTTAAATTATAAAATTATACGTGATGCTTACTAAGTAAACGATATGAGTTGGGTTACAGTTGCTCTTAGTAAAGTGTGATTAATGAGTTTGCTCGTTTTGCGTTTTTATGTATATATTTTTTCCCTTGTGGTACACGTCTTAACTAGAGTGCACGTGACCTCTGCCTTAAAAAAGCTTCAAAACATGTATTTACACATACATGTACATGTAGTTATTGAAATAGTTAATATCATGGCCTTAATATAGTTTTCAGAAATAAGTGTAACCAATATTGCTGTTTATGGGAACATCCTTATAGTGTAAGCAAACACACCTTTCCATATGGAGAGGAAATACAGGTTCAAATCCTGGCGGGGATCCCATTTAAGCAGCAACTCACATAATGTACATATTAATTATTCAAAAATTATCATTTGTTGTCATAGTGTATGGTACTTTATATTCATATTAAAATATATATTTTTGACAATTTTCTCTATCACACACATACATGCACAGTAATTGCATGCTGTTTTACTTTATATCATGTATCATAAGTAATAGGGCACCGTCATTAGCTTCACACTATATCAGATGTCAAAACAAAGGCCCGTAACTCTGTCCTGGCAATTTATCACAATTATTTACCCGTTTTACTTTAATAAGAAAAGGGTTTGTTTTCAACAAGTGTGCATCTTTGTTTCTTATACAGAATCAAATAAAACATATTTTTTTCCTACTTGATTTCCAAGTCAGGATATAGGCCGTTTATCTTTTTTTAAAAGATATTTCTTGTTTAACATACTGTAAATGGAATTTTTAGACAAAGTGGAATGAGGCAAGAGGGGCATCTGTGCGCTATGGACACATATATTGTTGAATCTTTATTTTGAAAGGATTGGTGTAATAGACTTTGCGCAGATTTTCAACAAAATGTTTGGTGTGATGTCTGATCCTATTGCTTTACGTCTGTGTTGATAAGTAGTTTTTCAATGCCTTTTTTGTTTTTTGGGGATGTTTCGGCTCTTTGTCTTGGTTTAGTTCTTCTTGAATGCTCTGAGGTTTTATGAGTACATTCATACACCTCAGCACAGCGAAGTCATTATAGCTGGGTGTTGGATTATTGCAACTAGGTAGAAACAGTACTTAGTGTATTTGGGAGAGATCTAAAACACGCCCCATATCAATATATCTACTACAGGTGTAAAACAGGTGTTACTTTACTGAAATATACAAATATCCAACTATTTGAACACAATTTGAATCTATAAAAACTGCAACGAAATATGGCTTACTTCGGTTGAACATTTGTGGCCGTTTTAAATGAGGCCGTTTTTATATGTGGCCGTTTTGTGTGACCTTCTAAACGGTGCATACATAACTACGTCTGCCAACGAAAGATACTGCGAAATTGACTATTGATAAGGTAGATGTTTCATGTTTAAATTAATGTAATATATGTATGTATTTTATGTAACTCCAGATATGTGTTCCTTGAAAAAATGACGCTTTCAATTCACTGTCACGCAGATAGCGCTAACGCACTTGACACATTGCCATTGACATTGTTTTACTTTTACTGTTTTAACTTTTACTTTTAGTTTCAAATTTACAAATTTCAGCTTCCGAATCCGATGTTCCATTGCCTGTGCACAGTGACATTGACAAAAATACTCTGGACATGCTTTAAATATATTCCAATGATACAACTGTCAACAGTTGTGAGACAGTTTATTTGTATTTATTGCTTTTTGAAGCGTTTTTTGCTATTGAGTATTGTTGAATGTTCAGTCGATATCGTTGTGCAGGAATCTAACAGTTGTATCCTCCGGTTATAGCCCCGTCACACCCGACTGGCGTCCTTACGGCGAACTTAAACTGTGTTTCTGGACGTTTCTGATTGTCGTAGTAAGGACGCCAATGACTTTTTCGGTAAGAATTCTGTTTTTCGCCTTCCAGTCAAAACCAGCGTCCTGGTTTATGGCGTTCAACGCGTGCTCACTTTATACGTCCCTTGCGACCTTACCGCGTTCTTTAAGCGATCAAAGCCGACCATACAGCGACCTTGGCGTTCTTACTGCGTTCTTATTGCGACCATGGCGTCCCAGTGCCTTCCACAGGAATATTTTCAGGCGCCCTGGGCTGATCCCCGCCCGACGTTGATTTTTTTAATTATTTAACATGTCAATTGACGTTCTGTGGTGCGTTATAACTCTTAGAAAAACAGCGTCAAAAGACGTAATTGGTGCGCTATGTAATGACTCTTCACAAGAAAACCCCACTAGCTATAAAGTAATTTATAAAGATATATTTTTTAATTGTTTTAAAACTTTCCGGCATAGATACTTAAATCCCGACTCGAACGATTCTCAAATACATCCGTATCAACCTGACTCTATTACTGCATACTTACTATTTTTCAAGTTTCTTTTCATTTCCCGATTATCCCGTAAATTCCATTTTTAAAGCACTTTCTGGTAAATATTGAAAATATAAGTTCTCAATAATTTCTTTAAAACAAACATTGCCATGTTTCTAAAGAATCAAAAGTATCAAATAAATTTCGGCATAAGTGTCTATTTATAGATTTGATGAAATATTGCCACTGAACATGCGTAAATTCCCTGCCGTGATGTGTCCTTTTTATACAACGCTCAATACATGCATGTTTTCTATGCAAATGACGCGACGTTGTACATGCTGCACACTTTTCGCGCCGAGACAAAGGTCATCACAAAATAAATTATCACTGTTATTAGAAGCAAGAATCGGTTAATGTCAAGTTAAAATTTACCTTCGGAAGTGTATTTCGGATTACTATGTTGACATTAATATTCGGGAGTGGGTTTCGGATTACAAATTTAATTATGCTCATTTGAGATTTCAACAACACATTAACAGTTGCGTGATGAATTCAACGATAATTTGTTAAAACGCTTTACGAGTCGAGTTAATGTTTTGCAGTATTATGCACGAAATGAACAACTTCCACAAGGATTACCGCCGGTTGCCATCATCAGTCTTCTAAGAAACTGACCAAGATTTCTGTGGCATGCACGTCACGAGTCGTCTGCATGATTTAATTACAGGTAGTGACTTCCTTGAGTGCAGTCACAGGCCTCGACACTAACGGTGTCCCGGGAACCCGAGGACACCAAATTTTGGCGAGGGTCACCAGTTCTTTCAAGCTGGGTGGTCCTCCAGGAACCCTAAATTTATAAAACCACTTCGTATTGATTGACCATTTGAATCCGCATAATTATCTTTTTATTTCTTGCCGTGTTTATAAGAAGAACTTCAGAAATGGATATAGTGTATTTTTAATATCTCGGACCAGTCACTATGTGGTACATGCTCGAAGTATTCCGATTACGCGAAGGGAAGTAACTCGTGGTCGATAACTTAAAAGGTTTTCGCGACCCCAACAAAAACAATAGTCGGCTATAAATCGATTACAAAAAGTTATTGAATTAGATTGCAACTGCTTACCTGCACTTTATTTGTAGATTATCAATCGATAATCATCATCTATTCCAAATATTGAAGAAAACGTCAATAAATGCATGTAAAACGGCATGTGTATGAGTAACCAGTGCATTTATAAAAATTGCCCTGGGAGCTTGATCTTTTTTAAACACTGTCTTGAAAGGGTAACTGTCTGTTTATAAATGTTTAAAGTCGTTATTATGAACTAAAATTGTTTGCTATTTACAACAAAATGATAAGTTTGTGTTATATGGGAACGAAGAAAAGCAGATTCACGCCTTACAACTCTTATTTTTGTTCAGTATTTGAGATGAGTCCAATGAGAGCATTTATCACAGTGACACTGTGCCCATTGTGCAAACTCCACAACAAAAGCCAGGTTTACAGCAGGTGGCATTCTCTTGCCACAAATGCAGCATAGTTCCTCCTCCTCATCTTCATAATTATGTAGATAAATCACTTATGCTGGGACTTATAGGTAAGGCGTTCTCTTTTGAGAAATTTGGACCTGGAAACTGTACTTATTTGCCCTTACGCTGTGCGTCAAAACAGGAGGGAACCCCAGTTTGGGTGAGGGTCACCAAAAGTTGAAAGTAGGGTTCCATCCAGGAACCCTGTCAAAAAAGTTAGTGTCAAAGCCTGAGTCACTCATTCAAAGCGTGCGCTTTCATTGGCCAATATTGATTTTCCAAAACAGCGATGCTCCTCCTTTAGGCGGGCTTTAGTTGGGTAAAGAGATACGTGACGTTATTGACAGAGGGTTGTTAATCGGCTCTCACAATTTTCGGCGAAGTCGATATCGCTTTGATCTTAAGAATTGCTAGTTACAGTAACTGATAAATATACACTGATCGGAAAATGTTCAGGCGCCCCGCGGACTCTGATTTCGAAATTCAAGCGCCCCGGGGAGGGACCGTTGAATGGCCCGTGGAAAACCCTGCGTCCTCGAGGCGGCGACATACCTTGCAGTCAATGATCATTGTCTGTGGGTTTCAGCCGCGACCACACAGCGTCCATGGCGACCTTACAGCGACCTTACCACGTCCCTACTACGACTATTGCGTCTCTACGGCGTCCCTACGACGTCCTTGACAGAACGTCGTAAGAACGCCGTACCTCGGCGACTACTTTGAACATGCTCAAAGTGGTCGCTGTGGGCTCGCGACCTGAGCAATTTTCGGCGTTCTCACTGCGTCTTCTTGCGTATTTACTGCGACTCTTCGGCGTCTATGGCGTCCTCACTGCGACCTAGATTGCCGTAAGGACGCAGTAAGGACGCCAGTCCGGTGTGACGGGGGTATTAAGGAAACAAGTAAAAGAATGTTTGCAATAAACACTTTACCTTCAAAGATTTATTTCCTGTTAAATCCATGTCAAATTAGTTTATTTACATCGTGTTGAACCACGCAAACTTTGCGGCAAAGCCAATAGTTCCATACACACCCGCAATAACATCCACTGCAATAACATCCACTACGCGTGTGTATACCTTGTATCTAGACGTCACACTGGAAACGGTGAGTGCTGCAATAGGCATTAGGCCAACTAAAGCTATAAATTTGATTCACTGAACTATTAAAAAATTTGATATAATAAACATTCAATTGGAACGGGGTTATTCCCACTGAACATTTATTTGCATTTAAGGTCAATTAGCACATACAAATATATGACACATGAGACATATGATATATCACAGATTTCAAAAAAATTAAGACTAGGCTAATATAAAATTCCAATTTAAGAGCATAAATAAAACGCTGTTGCTGTATGCTCATCTTTTAACAATACAGAAGTTTTGTAACTAAAGTAGGTTCATATGAGCATGAATGCTAAGGACCAATGGATAACCCATTAAGCTGAAAGCTTATTTCCAATGGGGTCCAACATGCATTATATTGCCTAAGCCATGTGCGCGCACTGCTCTTACTCTAGAATCTACAATAAACTTATGCAACATTTTCTGAAAATCGAGAGAAAGTGAAAGTTTTTTTAAGTGTTGTGTTACCACAACACTCCCTTGGTCGTCTGCTTCACTTTTCAATTTATGTGGAAATTTAATCAAAAGGACAAATGCCAGGGTTTTTTATCTGATTTTGGGGAAAGGTCCACCTGGCCTTTTTTTTAGGGGGAAAAAACTGCGCGAAACTCCTGATTTGGGGGGAAAATAAGTAAGTCTTAAACAATCAATTTAACATATTTTACAGTTTTAAAACAAATTTAAGGCAACAGATGATTTAATTATGCAATATTTTTCCAAACTGGATCAGTTTAACTTATATAATTAAAGGTTTGAGGTCTCATTTTTTGGGCAAAATTTCTGTCAGAGGGGAAAAAACGTCTAGGGGAAAGGGCTGATATTCGGCGGTTCTTTATGAAGGAAAAAACCCTGAATACAAATTACGATGTATGGAATATGGATACAATAGTATTATTTTAGTTGAAGTAAGATTTTGGAATGCAATTTTACCTGTTTTTTCCTCATTTTGTTTGTGTTTGTCTTGAAGTGAAGTCAGTAAAGCAAAATACTCTGAGCGCATGCGTGTTACGTCATCACAAGAGCCTCGTTTTAAATTTAATGTAAACAAAATGATTGGTATCAGAAGACCCTCCATCAAAGGGAATGGTACGATACCCTTTTTATGCCCCCAGAAGGGTGGCATATAGCAGTTGAACTGTCCGTCAGTCTGTTCGTCTGCCTGTCTGTCCGTCCGTCCGTCCGAAAACTTTAACATTGGTCATAACTTTCGCATTATTGAAGATAGCAACTAGATATTTGGCATGCATGTGTATCTAATGGAGCTGCACATTTTGAGTGGTGAAAGGTCAAGGTAATCCTTCAAGGTCAAAGGAAAAAAAATCAAAGCCGGGCATTAGGGGGCATTGTGTTTCTGACAAACACATCTCTTGTAATATTTATAGCAATAAGGTATTTTTATTAAAGCATATAAAGCCTGTGTAGCGCTGATACCCTCTACTACTGTACATGTAATAATCTGGTGTCCTCAAATATAAGACTTTTAAATGTATAAATCAAAGAAATCTGTTTGTCATCGTTTTATCCTTTTTGTGCTGAAGTAAAAGAACTATAAGATTTGTTGGTGAATTTTTGCTCAGATATTCGCTGCATTCTACTTAATACTGTCATCCATTATTTTATTTGTTGCGAAAGTAAAATCCACCAATGTTCATTATGTATACACAATAGGCGCTCTGATTGTTTGCTTCAATAAACATTTTTGGATACTAGTTTAAAAGAGAAAAGGTAAGTTGAACAAAATACATGGTGGTTTACTTTCTTCATGTATTTATATATTAAATAAGGTATCTTCTATATAATAAAATAATTGTCCATTAGATAAAATATATTAACATAATATTTATGTTAAAATGAAAACAGTTAATAACAAGCAACAGTGTTTCAAGTCAATTTCTATCATATGGTCTTTTCTGTAACTTCAGAAAATAAAGAATTTGAAGACAAGAAACAAACAAATCTTTAATATGGCTTTTTTATGGGTTCTGTTACTTTAGAAAATAAAGAATTTGAAGATAAAAAACAAAAAAATCTTTAATATGGCTTTTTAATGAGGATGAAGTTTAGGCGAGTAATCTTAGCATCTTGTTGAGGTTTGGAAATATAAAGCTTCATCTGTCATGTACATGTACACTGACTTTTGATGTCAGTATTTTAATATGAAATATTGTCAGTACCAGTCTTCACGGTAATATATTTAAACCACTAGCCCGAAGTATGATGCTTTATTGGAAACAGACAAAAAACCAATAGCCCGACTATATATATAAATTATTAATTTCCAGTAGCCCGAAGAACATTTCACCAGTCCCGGGCTGTTGGGCTTATAGTTAGCATGAAGACTGGCCAGTACAAAAACTTGGTACAAAAATATACATTAAATTAATCAGTCCTTAAAAAATCTTATGAATTGTACTTAACATCATATTTTGTAAGAAAATTGTTAACATAATATCTGATAATCTTCGGGTAGGACTGTCAAGTAATTAAAAAATAAAGCATATAAAAACATGTACAAAGAAAACATAAGTAATTATTTCTTAAAATTCATAATTTAGAGACATTATCGTACAAACGTAATTTCTTAAATTGGTTAAAATATTTACATGGCCAGTCGCAAATTCTTATCATGCAGATAACGTTTCCGTGCCCTTAGGTAAAAACGTCAATTCACTGTCACCCATAGGGTTTTAATTGCACTTGAATTACCAGTCTCTGCATGAACTGATTTCTGCTGTCGCCGGCCCAGGGGCATTAATTATCGATCAACTTCACATGTTTTGTTTATTGTTGTTATCACCTTTTCATTGGTGTTCCGCAGGGATGATAGTTACGTGGTACAATTTCATTGGTTGCCAGAATGTGGGACGGCAAACAAATCATTTTGAATACGTATTACGTATTATAGTTCAGTAAGCTACTGGAGGTCAACACAGTCGGACGGAAAATTAAGAACGTCCAAGTCATGTAGCCATATATAAGCCAGTACGCACTATACGAGCAGAAATGTAATTTCACGATTTATAATTATCACGATTGAAGCCCATTTTTGGGTTTCGCTAGCATATTGTTGACTATGATATTACTGGACATTGGAAAGTGTTTGTTAAGTTAAGAAACCAAAATAAACATCAATGGAACTTTATCGATGTGTTTGTTCAATTGAATAACGCTGCAGGTCATTTTTAGCTCGGCTGTTTTTGAAGAAAACCCGAGGTATTGTCATAGCCCTCTCGTCTTTCGCCGTCCGCGTCGTCGTCGAAGTCGGGCTAATCCAGGACTACACTTTACGCCTAAACTGGATTCTCGCTAAGAAGAGTCATCATTCAAACAAAAAATTCCATAAAAGCGGAAATTGTCGTCCCNAATAACAAGCAACAGTGTTTCAAGTCAATTTCTATCATATGGTCTTTTCTGTTACTTCAGAAAATAAAGAATTTGAAGACAAGAAACAAACAAATCTTTAATATGGCTTTTTTATGGGTTCTGTAACTTTAGAAAATAAAGAATTTGAAGATAAAAAACAAAAAAATCTTTAATATGGCTTTTTAATGAGGATGAAGTTTAGGTGAGTAATCTTAGCATCTTGTTGAGGTTTGGAAATATAAAGCTTCATCTGTCATGTACATGTACACTGACTTTTGATGTCAGTATTTTAATATGAAATATTGTCAGTACCAGTCTTCACGGTAATATATTTAAACCACTAGCCCGAAGTATGATGCTTTATTGGAAACAGACAAAAAACCAATAGCCCGACTATATATATAAATTATTAATTTCCAGTAGCCCGAAGAACATTTCACCAGTCCCGGGCTGTTGGGCTTATAGTTAGCATGAAGACTGGCCAGTACAAAAACTTGGTACAAAAATATACATTAAATTAATCAGTCCTTAAAAAATCTTATGAATTGTACTTAACATCATATTTTGTAAGAAAATTGTTAACATAATATCTGATAATCTTCGGGTAGGACTGTCAAGTAATTAAAAAATAAAGCATATAAAAACATGTACAAAGAAAACATAAGTAATTATTTCTTAAAATTCATAATTTAGAGACATTATCGTACAAACGTAGTTTCGTAACTTATCAGATAACATTTCCGTGCCCTTAGGTAAAAACGTCAATTTACTGTCACCCATAGGGTTTTAATTGCACTTGAATTACCGGTCTCTGCATTAACCAGGGACCAAATTTAACCTATTAAGGCACTTGCATTTTTTTGCAAGTTGATTTTTTTGTCACTTGCAAAATGAAAAACTTACTCGCAATTTGGGATTTTTTATTTTAAAAAACTTCATTGTTTATATTTTCAACATCTGGATAAGTGATGTGGTACGAAACGTCTTTAGTACGTTTTCAACTCGGCAAAAACATATTTAAGTTCATTAAACTTTCTCCTAGTTATATATTGCGTAAAAATTGAATTATTGTGAATAATTGTGTTATAAATTGAGTAGTTTTTAGTAACTAATTGTTTTCTTATCCATTATTGTATAAATGTGACTCGCATGTCATGTTCAAAGTATCCCAAAAAAAACAGTTTAAACCAAATTGAGTGTTTACTTAACATGAATTCGAAATAATGGTTTATTCCTTGCAATAACAGATAAAATTAATTTTGTAAAATTCAATTCTTTGACATCTTTTTTTCGCGAGTGGAGCGAATCTTAATTAATGCCGAAATTACGGACAATTGTACGTTTTTAACAATAAACTTTTTAATTTAAAATAAAATAAGTACATATCGAATGAATGATACAAATGATTCCTCTATTTGTGTTAGTATATGCGGAAAACGAGGCCTTTTATTGCGTCATGCGCATAGCAAATTTGACACGACCGCCATCTTCGAAATTCTTGACGCAAGCATGTTGGGGGGTTATCCATTTCAAATAAAGATGCGTGGTATTTATTCTTTGTTCCGAAAAATAAATGTTGTGATTATAGACAGAATTTATCTCTTAATACCTAAAGAATTTATGGAAAAACAGGTTTGAGAAATCTGAAATTTCTACTCGCAGAAAATTGCAAGCTTTATATTTTTCAACTCGCTATCCATAAATCTCGCTGGCATTTTGCGATTATGCGAGCTGAGTTTTGGTCCCTGATTAACTGATTTCCGATGTCGCCGGCCCAGGGGAATTAATTATCGGTCAACTTCACATGTATTGTTAATTGTTGTTATCCCCTTTAATTGGTGTTCCGCACGAATGATATTTACGTGGTACAATTACCTTGGTTGCCGGAATGTGGGACGGCAAACAAATCATTTTGAATACATATTATAGTTCAGTTAGCTACTGGAGGTCGACACAGTCAGAGGGAAAATTAAGAACGTCCAAGTCATGAAGCCATATATAAGTCAGTACGCACTATACGAGCAGAAATGTAATATTACGATTTATAATTATCACGATTGAAGCCCATTTTGGGTTTCGCTAGCATATTGTTGACTATATGATATTACTGAACATGGGAAAGTGTTTGTTAAGTTAAGAAACCAAAATAAACATCAATGAAACTTTATCGATGTGTTTGTTCAATTGAATAACGCTACAGGTCATTTTTAGCTCGGCTGTTTTTGAAGAAAACCCGAGGTATTTTCATAGCCCTCTCGTCTTTTGCCATCCGCGTCGTCGTAGTCAGGCTTATCCAGGACAACACTTTACGTCTAAACTGGATTTTCGCTAAGAAGAGACATCATTCAAACAAAAAATTCCATAAAAGCGGAAATTGTCGTCCCTGATCAGCCTGTGTGGACTGCACAGGCTAATCTGGGATGACAATTTATGCACAAGCATTATGCACAGTTTTCTCAGAACAGGACTCATTTATAAATTTGCTACAAGATAAAACCTGTCAATGAACAAACATATTATGGTTCATGGGAACATTTTATGACCAATTTTAAAAGATTAGAAGAAATGTGAACAAAGTCTTGGTGTTATTTGCGATGGTTCCTACTTTTGTAGGTCAAATCTGTACATGTTAGTACACTTTTTTGTACAAACAAACATTTAATTAAGTATTTCTCTATTTCTATTACAAAAAAAAGAGCAAGAAAATTCATTGATATATCCCTTCTTCAGTTGCAAACCTTTAACAGACAGGTGTAGATTTTATCTATTTACATGACCCATGGTACACTTATTAAGATTAAATTGTGTTATCTCTGCGTACGCAATCTGGAGTAAATCGAATTTGTACGCTAGTTTGTACCAATAGTACAGTTAAGCATGATTATATTCCTTTAAAATATTGTTCAGTGAAATAAATGTCATTTAATTCTTTTAGGAGAACTGATGCTTTTTCTAATGCATTTTCATTATTTTTGTGGACTGTGTCTTAAAACAAGAAGAATGGTAAATTTAATTGTCTGGCAGTAACGTTTTGCATGGAAGCAATGTTGTAACAAGCAAGTTCTGTCAAGGGTTCCTCTGTTGATTTGACTGCCACCAAATTTGACACAATTGAGCAAGTTTTGTTTCAAACTGATGTATTTGTATATGTCAGATTCAATTTCACAAATGCTTTCGCAGATTGTCGGTATGATAATGTTCTCACTTTTTGTCACAGATTCAACAAAAAATTGAACACTATAAACCAGGGAGCATACCATAACTCTTTCAGTGCTGGAACCGAATTTTGAAGGCCTTTGCAAACAGTTTGGATCCAGATGAGACGCCACAAAACGTGGTGTCTCATCAGGATCCAAACTGTTTGCTATTCTGATAGACTAAGAAAATGCTTATTTTAGAAATTCAGCAGACGACATTTAAGCAGACGACAAATTTCCCAGCATGCAAAGGGATAAGTGACATAGACTCATACTGAAAATACAAATGTACAACTTCATTTTCCAATTTTCATCATTTGAAGTTGATAAAAATGTTAAAGCCTTACAAAAGCGAAACAATAGATAGAATAATTCAGAAGGATTCTGTTGTTTTCATTAAATTTTGTAAACACATGTTGATCACTTACAGTGTTTTTTTCACCATTTTGGGAATCATGGGGGCTGGGTCATTTTGAATTGTGAAAACTCGCAGCGTTTTGACTTAAATTTGGAAATTAGTGTTGTTGTTCTTTAGCTTACAAATGCTTCGAAATTGAGAATTAATGTGTTTCCATTGTTATATTTATTAAGGTTAACTTAGAGCTGGATGGGAACTAAATGTTGAGATTTAAAAAAAAAACTTTTTGGAAACCTTTAATTGAGAATTTTTAGGTCCCATTTGGGAAAAATATATACTTTTTTAGCTCATATGTCACGAAGTAACATGATGAGCGTATGTGATCGTGTGATGTCCGGAGTCTGTCGTGCGTCAGTGCGACCGTCCGTCAACAATTTGTTTGTGTAGACAGTAGAGGTCACAGTTTTCATCCAATCTTTATGAAATTTGGTCAGAATGTTTATCTTGATGAAATCTGGGTTGGGATTGTATTTGGGTCATCTGGTTTCAAAAACTAATTCACTAGGTCAAATAACAGAAAACCTTGTGTAGACAATAGAGGTCACAGTTTTCATCCAATTTTTATGAAATTTGGTCAGAATGTTTATCTTGATCAAAGCTTGGTTAGGATTGTATTTGGGTCATCTGGGGTACAAAATTAGGTCACTAGGACAAATAATAGAAAAACCTTGTGTAGACAATAGAGGTGACAGTTTCCACCAGATCTTTTTGAAACTTTTTCAGAATGTTTATCTTGATGACATCTAGATTGGGATTGTATTTGGGTCGTCTGGGGTCAAAAACAAGGTCACTAGGTCAAATCATAGAAAAACCTTGTGTAGACAATAGGGGTCATAATGGGTCATCTGAGGTCAAAAATGAGGTCACTGGGCCAATTCTAGTAAAAGGTGAGCGATTCAGGGCCATCATGGCCCTCTTGTTTTAAGAATGAGGCGGGCCCCAAATTTGAATAATTAAAAACACTGACAATTATTTTTTTTATATCAAATATATGACTGAAACTGTTGAACAATCTGGATGGCAAACTGATTTAGGCAATAGCCATATAAAACCAAAGAACACTGGTTCCAGCCCAGCCTTGAACTTCTTTTTTCTTTCTTAAATTCTATTCTCTTCATTATACTGGAGATTGACAGCTCCCTGGATAAAATCTAGTAATTTAGGGCATGTACTTACACACTTTGAAAAATGCCCCTATGTGTGAACAAGTCCCTAAATTTTGTTTGAGTGAAGATGAAACATATGAATCCTTGGGCAAAAACCATGATTTTCGTCTAAGCATTGCTAGCAGTGAGTCAGCGTGACAGTTTTATTAATTTTCACACATGTACATGTGACAGCTTTAAATTTAAATTGCTTTAATGATTTTATTGATTCGCATACTCTTCATGATAAATAGGTAATGAGTATATGTAGTTCTATGGGAGACAGTTCCATTTTCTCATTTCAGTACTCAGTTTGTAATCCATGCTGTGAAACATCCAACATTCACGTTTATTTTGTACACAGCTTTTTATGGTTTAAACCACATCATTTTCTGCAACAATCTCATTGGTTTTGCAAAAGCTGATCTGTAAGCAACATAAATTAAATGTATTAAGCTTATTACAGTCTAAAAATTACCCCATCGCCTGTATCATTATCCATTCATGCGATGAAATCTCCGCTTTCTGGCAGTAGATAAATTTCTTATCACTTGCTAGATTGGCTATGAACAAAATCTGAAAAGATTGTTTGAAATAAACCAACTAATAAAACTTGCCACAGAGATATAAACTTTGTTTTGTTTTGAAATTCGGTCAAGGTTCAATCTGCAAAATGTTCAAATTAAAACAGTCAGAGTTTAAGTAGATTTTATAATGTATTGTAATTATGATTTACTGCTGTAAAAAAAACTAGAAGATTTGAACAAAAAGTGTGAATACTACTACGTTTTTTACAACATTAACCCCTTATTGTAATACATATACATTTATTAAGGACTTTTATTGTCCTTTCATGATAATTTCATTGTCAAATAATTATTATTCTTTTCGGCTATGAAAAGTTACTGAAATTTCATGGCCCCATGGGAAATAATGAAACTTTTTTGGGCTTGTATATAATGAACATGCATGAAGGAGTCACAATGTTCACACAGATAAATCTATACTTGAGCTCTGAATTGTAATCAATATTGGTTGCTGATTATAAATAATATAGAAGCCTGTATATATATATGTGCATGAACATGTACTTCAGTAAAGGATTTCAATGCGGATTAAATAGGATAAGTTGTGTGAAGGTGCTCTAAAGTTCATATAAAGTTCATATTTTATCAGGCATTTTTATGTTACGCAGTTTTGATAACTTGGACATTGAACCCTTTCAATAATACTTGAACAGAAAAAAACAGCTGGTCTGAAATTTGAAAGCTTGTCAATCCTTCATATTCTCTTTATCTTAAGGAAAAAGATAAATATCCTTAGATAAGATAAAATTGATTGTTTAAAGGGACTTTTTCACGTTTTGGTAAATTGACAAAATCGAAAAAAGTTGTTTCAGATTTGCAAATTTTCGTTGAAGTTATGATACTAGCGAGGAACCAGTTATAATGAACATTTACCATGCTCTTAAAAATCCATTATATGCATCTTTTGACGATTTAAAAACCTGATAATTATAAAGTGTTGCAATGCGAAACGATTGAATAATTTGGAGAGTTTTGTTGTTATTGTTATATTTTGTGACACAACGAGGATTGCTTATATAAAGTATAAAATACACCACTCACTGTATTAGCACGGAGGGGTGAGTGGTTTTAGCGTTAGACTTTTACTCCAGGGGTCAGTGGTTTGAGCCCAGTTGTGGATCACTTTTTTTTCTTTCTTTAATTTTATTGTTGTTTTTTACTAGAGCTTTTAAGTTCCAATGTTTACATTTATCAATTAAACGCATTCAATGACAAACTTCAATTCATGCCAAATTTCTGTAAAAAGGTCCTTTTAAAAGTTCAAAATTGTGCTTTTAAAATCAACTTTAAATTATGCATCAATAATGCTAAGACAAGTTAAATATGTGATCATTTTTGTAAACTTTTTATGCAAACAGCATTTTTAAAACGCTCAACATTATAAATATGTTAGATTTTGCAACGACTTTTTGCCCCTACACCTTAAACACAAAAAAAACACTAAAATTTACTATCAAATCATTATATAGACATTTTTTTACCAACCAAAATATAAAATGCTAACTCATTGAAATTGTTCAAAGCAGTCAAATAATAAAAATTAATAAAATACTTATTCTAAAGTTTCTTTAAACCCAGCTTGAAGTCAATCAATACAATATGTTCATCTGAATACAATTGATACACAGATAAAATGCAGCAATTTAAGGCTATTCAATTCTTAAGTATACATATATAATATAATGTTGGTATGATTTGAATACATGTGTGTAACAATAACGTGATATTATACCTTTAATTTAAGATTATCTTCTTCAAGTGGCAATAACCTATTGGTCTATCAATAAGCGTAGGATGGTGATTTGACGGTGGGGTGAGAAAGAATTATCAAATATTTACAGTTCATAGTACGTGTACATCATATCATGTCATATCCACTTGACATATTTGTCAAAGATCGAACTTAGTTGTGACAAAGTGTAGCAGTTACGTGGTGGACTAGTTGTAAAATTAATGGAGATTTGAAGTAAGTGATTATTTTATTGATGCCAAAGAAAATGATTTATGTGTATCAGGGATTGTTTATATTGAATTTCATAAGATAAAAAGACTATGGGGTTTACGAGTTTGAGTTTTGAAATCTTCCTAGTACTTTGTATGTTTTTGGATATGTGTTCAGTTTAATGTAAACTGTGTTGGAAGGATCTTTTCTTTGTGATATCTTCAGTAGTAGCATTTAACTCTTTCAGTGCTGGAATCAAATTTTGAAGGCCTTTGCAAACAGTTTGGATCCAGATGAGACTCCACAGAACGAGGCGTCTCATCAGGATCCAAACTGCTTGCTATTCTAATAGTATTCTTAAAAAAAAAAAATCATAGAAAATGCTTATTTTAGAAAGTCAGCAGACAATATTTGAGCAGACAACACAATTTCCAGCGTGCAAAGGGTTAAAATAATGTTTTTCTGGTTGTCAGAAAAATAAATTGATGATTTGCAGTGAAAATACAGGATGGATGTTTATGAAAGTTCTGCTTTTGAATCTTTGATGAGTTATATTGATCTATCTTTATTTAGTTTCTTCAACAAGGGCTGTCCTTGATCAACCTGTGTCGACTGCTAAGGCAGATCTGTTACAACAATTCATGCATATGCATTTAGCCCAGTTTTCCCCGAATGGGGCTTATTGCATGGATCAATTCAAACAACATGGAGTTAATTGTTGTAAATTGTGCAAATTACTAATACACTACTCAGCTGATATTGATTCTTTGCTAATATTGTCTATTGAGGCACATAATTATCATACTACATGCACTAAACGTTTCAATTAATGGCACAGATATTGTAGATAATAATGCTATACTATTTTTACTATAACAAGAGATGTGTTTGTCAGAAACACAATGCCGCCTACTGCGCCACATTGAAAAAAAAAAACAAAAAAATTTGACCTTGAAGGATGACCTTGACCTTTCACCACTCAAAATGTGCAGCTCCATGAGATACACATGCATTGATTTTTTTTTTGCTGACCTTTTACCTTAAAGGATGACCTTGACCTTTCACCACTCAAAATGTGCAGCTCCATGAGATACACATACATGCCAAATATCAAGTTGCTATCTTCAATATTGCAAAAGTTATGACCAACTTTAAAGTTTTCCGACGGACACACAGACTGACGGAGGGACGGACGGACTGACAGTTCAACTGCTATATGCCACCCTTATTGTAACCTGGGGCATAATAATCACGTATTTATCACATGCTATAATGATAATGCCTCCAGACGAGTTGACGAGTCACGTCACTCGCACCTGCATAATAAGGTGAATTATTAAGCGCGAGTAGAAACTGTACAACATTGTAGTTTATAATCACAATAATTCACATCATTAAATATTTTGCCTTATCGATGTCTGAATAAGTTTATAATATTTAAAATGTATTTGAAACGTACTAACGTTAATGATGTTGTAACAAAGAGTTCAAGAATGTGATGCGCTCGGTGTTTTACACTTTTCAATAGTTAGAAAGATCTTTCTAAAAGATTTGCTACCATGTTTTGTACAAGAGAAACGATTGGAAACGAACTTCGTTTAGAAATAGTGTTTAGTGCTCCAATAAGGATGAAATAAGGATTAAAATAAACATTACATATATTGATCTCGTGCGCTCAACATACAATGTACATGTATTAAAATAACTTGAACTATCATACCAAGAAATTGTTTTTAATCAACTCACATACCAAGAAGTTGTTTTCAATCAACTATCATACCAAGAAGTTGTTTTCAATCAACTATCATACCAAGATGTTGTTTTCAATCAACTATCATACCAAGAGGTTGTTTTCAATCAACTATCATACCAAGAGGTTGTTTTCAATCAACTATCATACCAAGAGGTTGTTTTCAATCAACTATCATACCAAGAGGTTGTTTTCAATCAACTATCATACCAAGAGGTTGTTTTCAATCAACTATCATACCAAGAGGTTGTTTTCAATCAACTATCATACCAAGAGGTTGTTTTCAATCAACTATCATACCAAGAGGTTGTTTTCAATCAACTATCATACCAAGAGGTTGTTTTCAATCAACTCACATACCAAGTGGTTGTTTTCAATCAACTATCATACCAAGAGGTTGTTTTCAAACAAATATCATACCAAGTGGTAGTTTTCAATCAACTATCATACCCAGAGGTTGTTTACAATCAACTATCATACAAAGAGATTGTTTTCAATCAACTATTATACCAAGTGGTTGTTTTCAATCAACTATCATTCCAAGAAGTTGTTTTCAATCAACCATCATACCAAGTGGTTGTTTTCAATCAACTATCATACCAAAAGGTTGTTTTCAATCAACTTTCATACCAAGAGGTTGTTTTCAATCTAAGTTACAATCTGTTACATTACCGAATGAGTAAACTGTTGTGTCCAAAAGGCTCTAATTTACTAGACAGTAAAGGCTCTGTGATGGGAACAATAATTGTGATTAAACATAATCTGGTAGCGTGATAAATAAGTATGTGAACAAAGACATTAGGATTTGTTTTCATATATATTTTTAAATGTCAATGAAATACAGTTGATATGCCTCTTTTCAACTATGTTAACCCATTTTAAGTATTGATATGATATTATAAAACTGAAGGTTTTACAACAAGCGGGCATAAGAATCTGTCTCATAAATGCAAAACACATGAAATTGATAGTCGGCTTTGATGACACATTGAAAAGACTGATCTCAAATTGTGCTATTAAAATGTGACCCATTTGACTTCAGAGTATACTATTTCTGCAGATCGATTTTAGTTTATGCTACACAAGTCTGTATTAAAAATGGACACCATATATCAGTTTTGAATGGCAAATTAAATGTTATCTTTTATCTAAAGCTTCCTATGTATTTTTCCACCTCTTGATGTTTGTCTTCTTGATCCTTCATCTAAAAGAATGCGTGTCAACATTGTCTTCCCTTTGGAATGTAATTGGTGTGCCTTGACAAAGACAAAATATTCAGGAAAGTTGCGCAATCGATTTGCAGATCAAGCACTGTTCATTTTAAGTAATCAATACGCTTGCAAGTATGGGAATGGTCAATTAAATAGCTATTTGTATTTGACTTGAGTTAGTAATTTACTTAATTAACTAGTTATAGTTAGTACTTAATTGTGTTCTATGTGCACATTAACTCAATTGTTAAGATAATTCAATACAATGCTATATAGTATATTGTAGAGAGACAATAGTTACTGTCGAAATTATGAATATGTTAACAATTGTCCCTTTAAAAGCTTGATAGTAATAGGTAATATTGGTATGATTTCTGAACATAGGGATCATAAGTAAGAGTTGTGGTGTGTGGAAAAGTCTTAAGTGGTTTTACAGGTATGTATGAAGTGTTCTACTCTATTTCATCATCATTCAACTTCAGATGTCTTTTTTCAACAACTTGATCAATGCTTCTTCAAGTAGGGTGAGAAGTACGGCCAGCTATGAGCCTTAGTAAATATAATATTGAAAACACTTATTCTCAATTGAAAAATATTTTTTTAGCAAAAATACAACAACACCATGTCCCAATTTTAGTTAAAATCACATGATTTTTCCCAATCCAAAGGTCCAGTGTTTTTTTGGGATTAAATATTCGGCGTTATTCGGCCCCATTCCCCTCCAGAAAGAGTATATATTTTTCCCCTATTTTGTAAAAAAAATCCCCTCTAGAAGTTAAAAAAAAAATAAAAAAAATTAGAAAGAAGTGTCTAATGATAATTATATCATGATGATTTTATTTCATAAACAACTAACAAAGTATATGAACTTTGAACATGAAAATAACATGTTGATGAAAAAGAGTTGGAATATTGTTTTTCCCTCTATGTATGGTGAATTATAGTGTTAAAACTTGATTTTGTACTGTTACTTGCAAAGCATTGAAATTTCCCCTTTTACGGGCAAATTTTCCCCCCCTCAGGGGACCCGACCCCTTTCCCCCAAAACTAAAAAAAACACTGAGGTCCCCACCCAGCCTCATTCCAAAAATGTTGAAAAACACTGTATACAAAAATGTACATGTATGTATTCAAATCTAAACCTTGTATTCCAAGCGATTTACTTCTTTATAAAGAACCCGTAAAAGGTACTTTCCCGTTTGAATAAAAACTTCAAAATTCCCAATTGTCGTCTGAAAAATTACTAAAAGGAACAAAAATCATCAATTTTGTTCCAAAGGTGCATTACATGTATCTGAGCAATTAAAAGACCCATAATTCCCAATCTGAAGATTTCACAACGCAAATTTTCCCAATGTTAGGGTTTTTCGCACTAATTTTTCCCAATTGGTTCGATATCGGTACTTTTCCCAATTGGGCAAAAAAATCGCTGAATCCCTATATCTCAAACGGCTTATTTTCTATTTGCAGACATGTGCATGTAAAACAAGCACCACAACACCCTGATCAGTAATGGCCGATGTATTGAACCATGTGGTGTTCGGGGTATTGAAGGCCCTGTCAGTGGTCTACAACGTGATAACTATAATCCCGTACTATGTGATGTGTCAGCCTGGAGAACGACTGCGGAGATCTAACAGAATTAAGGTTGGGTAACAATGTTGCTTATCTAAGTGAGCCTCGCTCTGGGAAAACAGGCTTAACCCTTTGCATGCTGGGAAATTTGTCATCTGCTTAAATGTCGTCTGCTAAATTTCTAAAATTAGCATTTTCTTTGATTTTTTTTAAAGAATACTAACAGAATAGCAAACAGTTTGGATCCTGATGAGACGCCACGTTCTGTGGCGTCTCATCTGGATCCAAACTGTTTGCAAAGGCCTTCAAAATCCGGTTCCAGCGCTCAAAGGGTTAAAGCATGTGCGTAAAGTGTCATCTCAGATTAGCCTGTGCAGTTTGCACAGGCTAAACTGTGATGACACTTTACGCACATGCATAAAACCCCCTTTTCCGAGAGCAAAGTTCTTATCTGGGATGACACTTTACGCACACACATTAAACCCCCTTTTCCCAGAGCAAAGTTCATATGCAGTTTGAACCATGTGGTGTTCGGGGTACTTAAGGCCCTGTCAGAGGTCTACAGCGTGATAACTATCATCCCGTACTATGTGATGTGTCAGCCTGGAGAACGACTGAGGAGATCTAACAGAATTAAGGTTGGGTAACCTTTTTGCTTAACCCTTTCCCACTCAGAAGCCAAGTTAGAATAGCTATATGCAACCAGCATAGAAGCAGAACAGCCTGTAAGTCACTCGTAGTCTGATCAGGTTTTATGCTGTTTGCTGCTCATTGGTATCTTAGGGCTAAAAATGAAGCCTTTAAAACTTGAATCTAGTAAGAAAGGTCTTTACTTGAATTTGATTTTTCTAAGGTACTACAACTGTGTCAAAGTGTGTATCTGAGCGGTAATAACAGTGCAAAAGTATATTTAGGGTTAACCTTTCCATAAATAAAGTACTCAATTACTGTGATGAATTTCAGTGGTGACTGATTAGCCTCTGCAGTCCAAACAGGCTTATCAGGGACGACAATTTCCACTTGAATGAGATTTTTCGCATAGAAGAGACTTCCTTTAAACGAAAAATACTATAAAAGCCTAAAGTGTCGTCCCAGATTACCCTATGCAGACTGCTCAGGCTTATCTGGGATGATATTTAAACACCAGAGGTGTCAATTTTCAGGATTATTCCTGAATTCAGGATTTAAGCCCTCAAGGAAAACATTTGATATTGATATAAATCAGAGGATTGTTTTGGTTATTTGAAGCATTCTTGTCACAAAATGTCACTCTTAAACACAAATTATTTACCTTTGGCATATTGTTTACAAAGGAAACATAGTTTAATGAATAATTAAAACTCTTTTGACTCTGGCCCCCAAATTCTAGGATGATTTTCAGGATTTTAGATTTCGGAAAATTGACACCCCTGTAAACACACATGCATTTAGCCCCATTTTCCCAGAGCGAAGCTCATTATCCCCACGCTTTTTGAAAAAAGGTGGGGATATTGTGGTTATCTCCGCCGTCCGTCTGTCTGTCCGTCCGTCCTGGCCATTATCTCCTCCTACACTATTAGCACTAGAACCTTGAAACTTACACACATGGTAGCTATGAGCATATGTGCGACCCTACACTATTTGGAATTTTGATCTGACCCCTGGGTCAAAAGTTATGGGGGTTGGGGTGGGGCCGGGTCAGAGATTTTCACTCATTTTTTAAGGTTATTTTACATTAACTTCTTCATTTCTACACCGATTCACTTCAAATTGATACTGGACCTCTCTTATGACAATACGGTCAATCTCAACCATGCATGGCCCCATTACCAACCCTGGGGCGCCCCTTTTACTATAATTTCTTCATTTTCACACGGATTCACTTCAAATTGATACTGAACTTCTCTTATGACAATACGGTCAATCTCAACTATGCATGGCCCCATTACCAACCCTGGGGCACACCTAGGTCAAACATTCGGCGTGGGGATACGCGTTGGCCTCTGCTGCGCCATTTCTAGTTTATTTTGCATTCTTCCCACAGGCCCGTAGTGTCGATGGAAACCCAGCCTCGCCCTACCGCGCTGTGGACACACCCCAAACGCTGAGCTCCACCCCATTCCCAGAATGCAAGACCCTGGACGACCTGTTCCAGCGCGCGGTCCGTGTCTATAGCGACAAGAACTGCCTCGGCACCCGAGAACTGCTGAGGGAAGAAGACGAGATGCAGCCGAACGGTCGTGTCTTCAAGAAGGTGAATTTTCTTATTGTTTTAAGTTTATATAAGAGGTTATGCCAATTGTTGTTTTTTACACCAATTTAGGAATTTGGCCGAGGTTCTTTGGAGTTGGAAAAATCGCGGAATTTTGACTAAAATTGGGGAAATAATATTGTTGTTGTTTTGCAAACAAATGCTTCAAAATTGAAAATTAAAGTGTTTTTAATATTATTAGCTCATCTATTTTTTGAAAAAAAAGTATGAGCTATTGTCATCACCTTGGCGTCGGCGTCGGCGTCGGCGTCGGCGTCCGGTTAAGTTTTGCGTTTAGGTACACTTTTCTCATAAAGTATCAATGCTATTGCATTCAAACTTGGTACACTTACTAACTATCATGAGGGGACTGGGCAGGCAAAGTTAGATAATTCTGGCTTGCATTTTGACAGAATTATGTGCCCTTTTTATACTTAGAAAATTGAAAATTTTGGTTAAGTTTTGTGTTTAGGTCCACTTTTTTCCTAAAGTATCAAAGCTATTGCTTTCATACTTGCAACACTTACTAACTATCGTAAGGGGACTGTGCAGGAAAAGTAAGGTAACTCTGACTGGCATTTTGACGGAATTATGTGCCCTTTTTATACTTAGAAAATTGAAAATTTGGTTAAGTTTTGTGTTTAGGTCCACTTTTTTCCTAAAGTATCAAAGCCATTGCTTTCATACTTGCAACACTTACTAACTATCGTAAGGGGACTGTGCAGGCAAAGTTATGTAACTCTGACTGGCATTTTGACAGAATTATGTGCCCTTTTTATACTTAGAAAATT
>VMBQ01004329.1:0-32522 GCA_007657795.1 Dreissena rostriformis | reverse complement strand
AGATGAGCTTGTCCGGGCCATAGCTATGTTGTTCATTGTGAGACTTTGAAATCAATTGGCACATTTGTTTGCAATCATGCGAAGGTGTGTTGCGCGAAAGAATTACGTCTATATCTCCAAGGTCAAGGTCACACTTTGAGGTCAAAAATGGCCATAAATGAGCTTGTCCGGGCCATAACTATGTGGTTCATCAAGGGATTTTAAAATCATTTGGCACATTTGTTCACCATCATTGGACAGTGTGTTGCGCGAAAGAATTACGTCAATATCTCCAAGGTCAAGGTCACACTTTGATGTCAAAGGTTAAAAATGTCCATAAATGAGCTTGTCCGGGCCATAGCTATGTTGTTCATTGTGAGGCTTTGAAATCAATTGGCACATTTGTTCACCATCATTGGACGGTGTGTCGCGCGAAAGAATTACGTCAATATCTCAAAGGTCAAGGTCACACATGAGTTCAAAGGTAAAAAATAGCCATAGTTGAGCTTGTCCAGGCCATTACTATGTCGTTCATTGTGGGATTTTGAAATCAATTGGCACATTTGTTAACCATTATTGGACGGTGTGTTGCGCGATAAAATTACGTCGATATCTCCAAGGTCAAGGTCACACTTTGAGTTCAAAGGTCAAAAATGGCCATAAATAAGCTTGTCTGGGCCATAACTATGTCATTCATTGTGAGATTTTAATATTACTCTCCACATTAATTTTGTTCACAGGCATTGGATGGCGTATCATGCCAAAGAATTCAAGATTTCAAAGGTCAAAATGGCCATAAATGATAATGGCATAATAATTCTTAAAAATTGCCATAAATAAGCTTCTCTTGTTTTGTGAGACAGCATGCAAAATATTCTGTGTCAATGCAGCATGTGGGGGTATACGTCACGTCTGTGACAAAGCTCTAGTTTGGTCCAATCTTCATGAATCAGCTTGAATTTTTCAGAATAGTCTAGTTCCTTTTGCTCTCAGGTGAGCGCCTTAGGGGCCTGATGGCCCTCTTGTTATCACTCTCCCACCCTATCATTTAGTTTAGCAACCTACCTCATCCTTTCATTTCTCTCTCACTTGCCTTTATCATGCTCCTCACCAACATATTTGTCTCTCTCACTTTTCAATATCACTCCAATCACCCTGTCATTTCTTCAACCTTTCACCTGCCTATATCGCTCTCCAATCACTCAGATATCTCTCCTAAACCTTTCTATTTCTCCCTCCCTCAGAATCCTGTTCAGCAAGATACAGCAGCTGTTGGGTGGGCGGCTGCGTATGATGCTGTCAGGGGGCGCCCCCCTCTCGGAGAAGACCCAGCGCTTCATGAACATCTGCTTCTGTTGCCCGGTCCTGCAGGGGTACGGCCTCACAGAGACATGTGGGGCGGGAACCGTCACTGATGGTGAGTATTGATTGAGAGTGTGGTTCCCCTTCCCTATACCCTCTATGCCAGGTCCTGCAGGGATACAACTTCACAGAGACATGTGGGGCGGGAACCGTCACTGACGGTAAGTATTGATTGAGAGTGTGGTTCTCCTTCCCTAACCTTCTGTTGCCCGGTCCTGCAGGGATAAGGCCTTACGAAGAAATGTGGGGCTGGAACCGTCACTGACGGTGAGTATTGACTTAGTTTTTTCTTTTTCGTTTCCTTTCCTTCTAAACAGTAAATATGTTTCTTTTATACCTAATGATAAAATATGACATTTCTGCAGTGAAATAACAGCAGTGAAAAGAACAAAATTGTTCTTTTTCACCGGTGGAAAGAACAAATTTTCGGAATTTCTTTTTCTATTTTTAGATTATCATATCAAGATGTACTTCCCTTGTTTATATCCTTGTTTATTTTTTTTCTATGATCACGAGCAAAATAAAATCGATTATCCACCGAATCCAACATATTTTCTTTTAATTTTATGCTTTTTTTACCGTTTATTTACATTGAAAAAAAGTTTAACTGAAGAATTTCCCTGGAATAATGACTTCATTTCGTCAACAAAATGACGTCAAAAATGACGTCATTTCAATGTATTGAGGCACGCCACGGTAGAGAGAGTCTTTTTTGGGCGAAAGGGAAATTATAATTAATTATTTTCTTGAAAAAGGGGCATAAAAGAAACAGAAAATTTGTTCATGTCAGTGTAAGATCGTTTGTTATTTCACTCGTGATCATAGAAAAATAATATTTTCACTCGTGGCTGCCCCACTCGTGAAAATATATTTTCTATGATCACTCGTGAAATAACAAACGATCTTACACTGACATGAACAAATATCCTCTATAGCACTTGCCCCTTGATGTGCATCTAGGCAGCGATTTTTTTTGTTGCCAAATTGGGATAAGTGCCTGTACCACGCCAATTGAACAAAAAAGCACAAAAAACCCTGACATTGGGAAATTCATCAATCTTCAGATTGGGAATTATGGGTATTTTTAATTGCTTGCACAAACCCATCTAAATATTCTTTACTTGCCTTTTTGATGAAATGTTCACTGCTCATTTTATTTGTGAGACTGGTTATTGCCCTTGATACGGACTCAGGATCATTTCAATAAGTCTTAGGCTTTTGATGCAATTAAGCTAAAATAAATAGGTTTAAACTCATCGAAAATCTGCACATGTAATAAATGCAGTTTTCTACCATTTTTGTTAAAAAGCAGTCCACAGGTCAAAATATGGTTGCAATGTTTCAGTGGATGACATGAGCACTGGCAGAGTAGGGCCACCGTTGACGTGCTGCGAGATACGCCTGAGAGACTGGGAGGAAGGTATCAAACACTTTGTTCTTAGATAACTGAAATCCTTGTTCTGGGCTTAGAGGGCTAAATGCATGAGCATATAGTGTCCTCCCAGATTAGCCTGTGTGGTGTGCACAGGCTAATCAGGGACATAACTTTAGGCCTCAACTAGATTCTGCAAAGAAGAGACTTCTTTAAACGAGAAATACAATACAAGCGGAAAGTGGTTTCCCTGATTAGCCTATGCAGATTGCACAGGCTAATCTGGGACAACACTTTATGCACATGCATTTAGCCCCATTTTCCTGGAACAAGGCTTACTGAGAATAAGTTTTGATAGGAAATTATTTTATGTTCTCCTGTGGAGAACCAGGGGTGTATTGCTAGGCTACTGTCTGTTGGTCGGATTTTGAGGTCAACAGGTAAAAGGTCAAGGTCACAGAGGCTGTGGAATCAAACAGGCGCAATTTTCATTTAAAGTACCATTTATACCAAAGTAAAACATCCTTTTACATTTTAAATTGTCATAAAGCACTATCTGATTATTGAAGTTCCATAGTTCTTTGATAGCGTATTATACTGGCAATAATAAAATGTGTTCAACCATTAAACTTAATCCTCTGAGACAGGTTATAGGTTATTTAAAATTCCTGTCAATGTCCTCATTCTAGAATTTTCTAAAATCTGTTTCATCCATTTTTATGTCCCCAAGTCTATACTGGGGGACATATTGTTTTTGCCCTGTCTGTTTGTTGGTTTGTTTGTCTGTTGGTTTGTTTGCACAAACTTTAACATTTGCCATAACTTTTTCAATATTGAACATAGCAACTTGATATTTGGCGTGCATGTGTATCTAATTGAGCTGCACATTTTGAGTGGTTAAAGGTCACGGTCATCCTTCAAGGTCAAAGGTCAAATATATAGGTCAAAATCGCTCAAAAGGGGACATAGTGTTTCACAAACACATCACTTGTTAATATTTAAAATTCCATTGTGTCCTTGTTCTCAATTTAGACTTTTCATAAACGTTACACTTCTAGGATTAACAAAATATTGATTGTAGGAAAATATTTGTAATCCCCTCATGTGCTTTGATTGTGCCAGTTTTAATGTTAAACATTTGCTTTCTGATGTGCACTTAAATTAGTATGCTGGTTTGTCTTGACGCAGATTTACCCCTAATGATTTTCCAATCAAGAGGTCAGAGGTCCAGATCAGGGGGGATACAGTGTTTTTTTAATACAAATTTTCATGTTGAAAAATGTCGATTTAGGAAGGTAAATTATTGAAAACTGTAGCTGTTTTAATGGGAAAAAATAGGACTCCATTGTAGTTGCCATGTTTCTTCAAATTTTTCTGTACCTATTCACCTACTTAAACCTTTCCCGCTCAGAAGCAAAGTGAAAAAGGCTACATGCAACCAGCATAAAATCTCTAAGAGCCTGCAAGTTACTCCCAGTTTGTTCAGGTTTTATGCTGTTTGGTTCTCATTAGTATTTAGGGTTGGAAATGAAGCCTTTAAAACTTCTAGTAAGAAAGGTCTTAAATTTAATTTGATTTTCTGAGGGACTTCGAACGTGTCAAAGCGCGTATCTGAGTGGTAAAGGGTTAAAACACATTTTTATCGCAACAAATCTATGGCACATGGTAGGTAACTATTTGACCCGTGACCATCCTTGAAGAAAGAAAAAAAAGCATTTTTATATTCATTTATGTGGTTGATTTCCTTTTATTGCAATCTTTCTTTTAAATGTACTTTTTAGCTCACCTGTCACGAAGTGACATGATGAGCTTATGTGATCGTGTGATGTTCGGCGTCCGTCGTGCGTGCGTCCGTCAACAATTTGTTTGTGTACACAGTAGAGGTCACAGTTTTCATCCAATCTTTATGAAATTTGGTCAGAATGTTTATCTCGATGAAATCTGGGTTGGGATTGTATTTGGGTCATCTGGGGTCAAAAACTTGGTCACTTGGTCAAATAATAGAAAAACCTTGTGTAGACAATAGAGGTCACAGTTTTCATCCAATCTTTATGAAATTTGGTCAGAATGTTTATCTTGATGAGATCTGGGTTGGGATTGTATTTGGGTTATCTGGGGTTAAAAACTAGGTCACTAGTCAAATAATAGAAAAACCTTGTGTAGACAATAGAGGTCGCGGCTTTCATCCAATCTTTACGAAATTTGGTCAGAATTTTTATCTTGATGAAATCTGGGTTGGGATTGTATTCAGGTCATCTGGGGTCAAAAACTAGATCACTAGGTCAAATAATAGAAAACCTTGTGTAGACAAAAGTGGTCACAGTTTTCATCCAATCTTTATAAAATTTGGTCAGAATGTTTATCTTGATGAAATCTGGATTAGGATTGTATTTGGGTCATCTGGGGTCAGAAACTAGGTCACTAGGTCAAATCATAGAAAAACCTTGTGTAGACAATAGATGTCACAGTTTTCATCAGATCTTAATGAAATATGGTCAGAATGTTTGTCTTGTAAAAATCTGGGATGGAATCGAATTTGGGTCATCTAGGGTCAAAAACTAGGTCACTAGGTATAAGATTAAAAAAACTTGTGTAGACAGTAGAGGTCTCATTTTTCATCTAATCTAAATAAAATTTGGCCCGAATGTTAATTTTGATGAAATCTGGATCGGGATTGTATTTGGGTCATCTGGGGTCAAAAACTAGGTCACTAGGTAAAATAATAGAAAAACCTTGTGTAGACAATAGAGGTCACAGTTTCAACACAGATCTTTATGAAACTTTGTCAGAATTTTTATCTTGATGACATCTGGATTGGGATTGTATTTGGGTCATCTGGGGTCAGAAACTAGTTCACTAGGTCAAATCATAGAAAAACCTTGTGTAGACAATAGAGGTCATAGTTTTCATCTGATCTTAATGAAATATGGTCAGAATGTTTATCTTGATAATATCTGATTTTGGATCGTATATGGGTCATCTTGGGTCAAAAATTATGTCACCGGGCCAATTCTAGTAAAAAGTGAGCGATTCAGGGCCATCATGGCTCTCTTGTTTCTAATTTTTCTGTACATATTCATCTACTTAAACAAGTTTTTATCAAAACATATCCCTGGGACATGGCAGGTAACTACTTGACCCGTGACCATCCCTTCCCCCGGGGCGAGGTGCTGGTAGGGGGAGGTAACGTGGTGCAGGGGTACTACAAGAACCCAGAGCAGACCAAGGCGGACTTCACGGTGATTGACGGACTCCAGTACTTCTGTACTGGCGACATTGGCCAGTTTGAACAGGACGGCAGTCTGAGAGTGATCGGTAAGTAGAGATAAAAATTAGGATTTTTAATTTAACAGCATTCTGGGAAAACTGGGCTTATTGCATTTGTGTAAAGTGTCGTCCTAATTGAGCTCATTTCATGGTTGTTAAGTGTTGTCTCAGATTAGCCTGTGCAGTCTGCATAGGCTAATCAGGGACGACATTTTCTACTTTTATGGATTTTTATCCTTCCATGAGCCCAGTTTTCACAGAACCAGGCTATAATATGCATAATAAGGCCATGAGGCGGAAAATGTTTACATGATCGAAGGTCTCCAGTACTTCTGTATAGGAGACATCGAACAGTTTGAACATGATGGCAGTCTCAGCGTGATCGGCAAGCAGAGATAAAATGTGCCTTTTTTCTGGGAAAACTGGGCTTAATGCATGTGCTTAAAGTGTTGTCCCAGATAAGCTAATACTTTCCACTTTCATGTATTTTTTTGTTGAAAGGAAGTCTCTTCTCAACAAAATCAAGCGTAGGCGGAAAGTGTCATCTTCATTAGCCTGTGCAGACTGCAATATGCCCAGCGTTCCCAGAAAAAGGCTCAAATTAGCTTTTTATAATAAGACAAAAATGAAATTGCTAACTTTAGCGAAGTTACAATTTTCTGGCCTCTTGCGCTTTTACTTTTGCATGAATTTATGCCATTGTGAATATTCAACATTTTAAACAAGTGAGTCTTTGAAATCAATGATTTTAAGACTGCACAAATATGTTTCCAATTCTCAATAAGCAAAATGAATGTATGTGACTTAAATGATTGCAGGTCTTTTTGAAAATGATTACTCCCAAACATTGAGTAATAATTCAGACGTTTTCTCATTTCAAGTCTTTTTTTTATGACTGGGTAGGATAGCATTGAACTTTACATTTTGGTGGTACATGTGGACTTATTTTATGTTTAGCGTATTGTTCATCATGAAAACCAATGTATTGCTTCATCATTATGTAAATAATATATAGACACAATTGCTAAACAATCTGAGTTTTGACTCCTTATAAAAAAACTGATACACACAAATCTCAACTAAAAACACCGTCTTTTAATTGATCCAGATCAAACACTGTCCTTTAAATTAATTCTTTTCATTGATCCATATCAACTAAAACCCAGTCTTTTCATTGATCCATATCAAATAAAATCTTAGTCTTTTCATTGATCCATATTAACTAAAAATGCATTCTTTTCATTGATCCATATCAACTAAAAACACTTTCTTTTCATTGATCCATATCAACTAAAAACACATTTTTTTCATTGATCCACATCAACTAAAAACACATTCTTTTCATTGATCCATATCATTTAAAAACACATTCTTTTCATTGATCCATATCAACTAAAAACACATTCTTTTCATTGATCCAGATCAACTAAAAACAAAGCCTTTTCATTGATCAAGATCAACTAAATACCCAGTCTACTCATTGATCCAGATCAGCTAAAAACCTATTCTTTTCATTGATCCAGATCAGCTAAAAACCCAGTGTTTTCATTGATCCATATTAACTAAAAACGTATTCTTTTCATTGATCCATATCAACTAAAAACGCATTCTTTTCATTGATACATATCAACTAAAAACACAGTCTTTTTATTGATCCAGATCAATTAAAAACACAGTCTTTTCATTGATCCAGATCATACACAGTCTTTACATTGATCCAGATCACACACGGTCTTTTCATTGATTCAGATCACCTAAAAACAGTCTTTCCATTGCTGCAGATCGTAAGAAGGACCTGGTAAAGCTGCAGCACGGTGAGTACATCTCTCTGAGCCGTGTCGAGACGGCCCTGAAGATGTCGCCACTCATCGACCAGATCTGTGTGCATGCCAACCCCACCCAGTCATCTTGCATCGCTCTCGTCGTGCCCAACATAAAGAACCTCACAGAACTGGCTGTGAAACTTGGGCTGAAAGGTGAGTGTTAGTATTATGGTATTTTCACTGGAAGACTTTGTGTGTACTTTTTGTTCAGTCATTCTCTTCGCATATTTAAAAAAAGAATTGTGAGACTAGTAAAATCTTTCTCTCTAATATTGAAAGCATTATAAACAGTTTTATGCTTCAATGTTTACTCATGGATCAGCCTATTTGTACCCATGTTAGGAACGTCACTGCTCTACTGGTGAAACTTTGTGCACAGCGGCACCCATGTGCCTGAATTATTTCTATTGCTGATATTGAAGCCTAGTAAGTACTAATTGAAATTAAATTATCTGTCCATGGTATAATCTTATAATATGTTTGTTTTTTAAACGGACTTGCATTATGTGTTTTTTAAACGCTTAACTTGATGACTGATGCAATTGTCCTTTACTTTTACAGATGTGCCCTTTGAGGACCTGTGCTCCAATGACAAAGTAGAGGCAGCCGTTTTGAAAGAAATCTCCAGCCTTGGCCTGAAATGTAAGATATTTTCTTATGTCTCGGGTAGGGTGGCAGTTGAACTGTCGGTCAGTCTGTCTGTCAGTCTGTGCGTCCGTCTGAAAACTTTAACATTGGCCATAATTTTTGCAATATTGAAGATAGCAACTTGATATTTGGCATGCATGTGTATCTCATAGAGCTGCACATTTTGAGTGGTGAAAGGTCAAGGTCATCCTTCAAGGTCAAAGGTCAAAAAAACTAAATCCACGGGAAGTAAAAAGCTTTAAAGGGAGATAATTTCTATACCTGCCAAATGATAAATAGAAATTTGATTTCAAAGCGGCGCAGTTGGGGGCATTGTGTTTCTGACAAACACATCTCTTGTTTTTTCCTGTTTCAATGATTTTATTCATGTACTATTTTATGTATATACAATCAATTTACAAAGACATATGCATGCATTTACTTATGTAACCATATGACTTTTCACAAAGAGTGTATTTTTACATCACAAACAACACAATCATAATTTTGAATCCAATATGCAAATTACAAAGACATACTTAATCCAGTAAACACAATTTGCAAGTTTCATATATAATGATGGTTGCTAGGTAAAACGCAGTTCTATAATGGACATTATGAACAAAAATGTGATTTCACAAAGAGTGCACAGTTTTCATGGCTTTGATTCGGCTGTAGTAGGGCTTTTTCCCCATCTTTATGAAGCGGCCTTGGCCTCTGCATTTTGTGAAAAAAAAATGAGTCACAAACTTGTCAAAATTGCGAAAAAAAGAGTCGTGAAGTGTTCGAAATTGTTATAAAATGAGTTGCAAACTTCTCAATTTTTTTAAAAACGTCCATTCTCTAAGAATGAAAAAAGCAATATGTAGATATTGTTTCAAACAAATATTAATGTTTGGGAGCTCAGAGATGATTGAATTACGAGCTGCTATTTTTAGTGTGCTGTTAAGGAAGTAGCCAATCTTGAAATTGGATCAGAAACAAATAAAAATGGTTGAAGATGTTATTTTCAGCTTCAAAAAAAATGGTTTTAACATGAAATGTGTCAATTTGTCACCTGCTAAATTTGAGATTTTTTGTTTTATGCTTCATTTTAACTGGACATGTTTTGTTTCTGTAACAGCTAAACTGGAGAAATTTGAAATCCCATCCAAGCTGAAGTTATGCACAGAAATCTGGATGCCTGATACAGGACTGGTTACAGATGCCTACAAACTAAAGCGTAAGGCCTTAGAAGAAAAATACCGACCCAGTCTTGAAAGAATGTATTCTTTCGCGTAGAAATCCAAAAGGTGCAGACTAGTCAGAAGGGTTTAAACCCATTTATGCCTAGCGTCTAGAAAAAAGGCCTTGGCAAACAGCGTAGACCCAGATGGGACGCCGCATGATAAATATGTTTAGTCTACTGAAGTTCGCTGTCACTGGAATCAATATTGTATATGTATGCAATAATTCCTTTTCATTTAAGAAGTTTGGTTCAAACATACATTGCATGAAATGTGTATTATGTGCTATAAGTTATTACTTCAACAATTGTATTTGTTTTGTATTTGTACCAATGCGCTAGTTTTAGTAGTAAAAGAATGGTTGTTGTAAACAGATTTTAATTGTGCTTCAAAAAAGTGCTTTTTAAAAAGAATAAAGATGAATTCCATGTCAAATTAAATGCAATTAACATTTTGTGCCTTGAATCGAAAACTTTTGAATTTGCTTAATATTTCATTTTCAGATACAACATTTTAGCGCTTAGCTCTCAATTTAATCTTTAAACATACCTTTGTAAGTTGTCTTGCTTGGTATACGGATATAAATATCATGAGAAATTGTACATTGATTGTGAGTCAGTTTCGTGAATGGGACCATTACTTAATGGCTGAAGAACGCTCCCGTAGTTAAGATCGAACCCGAGACCTCCTGAAATGGTTGAAACTAAATAAAAATGAACTGTGCTCTTGGAAAACGGGGCTTAATGCATGTGCGTTAAGTGTCATCCCACATTAGCCTGTGCAGTGTGCACAGTCTAATCTTGGAAGGCACTTTACACACATGCATTTAGCCACTTTATCCCAGAACAAGGCTCATATAATACTTTTATTCATCATATTTGTCATAAATTTGTAATGCAGTTAAATAGTCAATGTTTCATTATTTACTTTGTATTTTGTATATTTATATAATATATACATAAACATATGTTGCTTTTATGTTCAATAACCATTATTTAATTACATTTTCCAGGGCTATGTTTCTACACATATGACATATATTGTTACAAAAATGTACGTAGTTGTGTATTACCCATAAGTTAGTTCATGTATTTTATGTGTATGGCTTAACATCTTCATGTCAACAGAAAGTATTTACATGAAATATATATATAATGTAGGTCTTTATAATCTGTATACCATTGTTTTATGGCCATGAAATGTATTTATGTGTGTGTGTATGAAGAACATGAAAAAAAGCAATATATATTATTTTTTTATATACATTTCAGCTCCTGTAAAATATACGTATTTTGTACACAAAGGAAGTTTTAGTTTCAAGTTTGAATCAACAGTACAGTATCCTAAATTCTGGCAGCCGTCCCCTAAAACTCTATAGACAATTCCAGAAATCGATACCTCCCGGATTACCGCCCCTGAATACTCGCGCGCGCCTCCAAAACGGTACTGAAGAACAATACAGGGACCTATATGTTTGAATAGGTCCCTGAACAATAAGAGCATGCGAAGCAAGTTTATCTAATATATTAGAAGATTTAAATAGTTTGTAATTGATATGATCATCACATAATAGTTTGTATTTTTTAAATAAATATTTTTATCGGTTATTTGGTGATTAAAAGAAACAAGGTGCTTATGCATTGTTTTAAGAGTCATAAAACTCAGCATGAATTGATTTCCTTGATTGTCATTTTAAATGTTACAAGGTTACGCATGGTATCTCATCTTAATAAGGGTATCACCAGGTGACGCATGGTATCTTATCTTAATAAGGGTATCAACGCATGTGCAGACATGTGGTGTCACAGACATACCAATTAACACTTTAAACCACCCTTGAGACATCGCCAATGAGTGAACGCTTTCGTTTCTCTATCGCAGATGTTTTTTTTCAAGACAATTAGATCTACTTTTCTTAAATTGGCAATCCGTAATTAAAGTAGAAAAACATCAATTATTTTGTTCGTGTTTTTTTTTTATCGAAAATTAAGACTTTATTACGAAAATCTAATAGAGGCATTTATAAGTTTAGGAAATGTAGAGAACATCATTGGAGCTATTTAAGTTTATTTTAGGCTCCATATTTTTGGTATTGAACATTTTTATCGTAAATTTAGATACTATTAATAAAATTAGTAAATTATGAAAGCATTTTAGTTAACATTATTTAAATAATAACATAAAAATAAAGTTAAAGGCAAAAGCTGATATGTACTTTTCAATAAAAAAGTATGCCATGTCCTGACATCTTACACAGTTTTGCTAATGAATAGCTCCGGTACTTGTTCATTTAAAATTCATATCCGGCAAGAGATGTTTGTGTTAGCTTGAGAGCTATTTTTAAGATATTAATTAAAATAAATCTTTAGTTTGAGACTAAACCAGATACATACTTTTTAATAAACAAAGTTTGCCTCTTCATGAAATCTTGCAGAGTTTTGCTTATAAATATTTCCGGACAAATTTAAGTTTAAATCACAAACTGAATTTGGGCTATATATTTTAACATTACCTTTAAAAAAGATACTTAAATAAGAAAAAATAATAACGAAATAATAAATGTTGAGACAAACAAAGATATGTACTATTCAATAAAAAAGTCTGCATCGGTCGTGAATCTTATTAAGTTTCCTAATTAGTATCTCCGGAACTATATGAGAATTTATAAAGAAATAATAATGTTTTAAACAAAGGCAGATATCTACTTTTCAATAAAATTGTCTTCTTTGGCCTTAAATCATTCAAAGTTTCGCTAATTTATATCTCCGGCACTGTTTACGCTAAAATCTCAAAGTTTACTTCAGACTTAAGATATTAATTGATATAACATTTATAATTATCTTTGAATTATTCCATTCCATGAAGGAAATACTTACATTTTATGCAATGGCATTACTGAAAAAAGGTGTTATTAAAAACAGCTAACTCAGCCTTAAACATTACGTGTTGTCACTGAATAGTGTTGCAGAGACACATATTTTTTTTAATCTATCGTGAATATTTTTTATTTAACTTCTATTGATTAACGCTGTGATACATATCAAAACTTTGTTTTATGTTTGACTTGTTTCAATCTAACTGTCTGAAGTTATAAAATACTGTTTATTGGAATAAAGGGTGTGTACGCTATGATTACGCTGTAAGCTGCCTAATTCTTCAGTACCATCTTCAGTAGCGGGTCGAGTGATAGACAATATGGCGAACGTCAATTTATGGATTCTGTGATTGTCTATTGGTACACCAAGTAACCAAATCACTCAACAAAGAAATGAGACCCTGTTGTTGACGTATGCAATCGTTTGCTTCAAGACCTATTATGCAATACACTGCAAATTATGGATGGGTATAAACATGTTTTTGTTTATATGCATGTTTTATTTTTTAAGTTGTTCACGAAAATCAATTTATGTATGTAAAACTTAATTTTTCTGTGGTTTGGACTGTGAGTGTTTGGACATAATGTTCCAAGATCTAATATGCCTTTTACTGAAACGTTTAATTGGGTACAAACCTGTAATATTTGTGCATGCATATGTTTTTTTTATGTTTAATCAATTCAATTTATGTATTTAAAACTTAATGTATTAATACCGATATTCATGTAATACGTGCATGTAAATGTGTGAAATTTACTCATAGGCACATGTTTTGTCTATTATGAAAACAAATATGTACATGTATTCTTTAAAAAAAATAATCGTATTACAGTTCTTAAGTCTAAAACTTGATGTTGCTGTTAAGCGTTGTCTGTTTGAATTTTGTGTTTTTACATTTACTAGTGTTAAACTGTTACACGCTTTATAGAAATAAAACAGTTGTATGAATTTGTTTTGTGTGCTGTTTCATTTATCTAAGAAAATTTCTAGATCATCTAAATCATGCTGTATGTTATGCTTTACAGAGAAACTGTACAATCGCGTGTACGAGTTCAGTTCTTTTAACCGTCATGCGACCCTCGTTTAATTACAATTCTATACAATGTATAACTCACCACGTTGGAATCCTCCAGGTTAATGTTACATTTTTTTAAATCAAGCATTATAATGCTACTGATTTTAATAGAAGACTACTGAAAATGCTTTTGAAGACAATTTTTGGGAGTATGACTTTCATTATTCATATTCAATAATAATCGTCATTATAACTCCCCGCTGCCATAGGCGGAGGGATATTGTTTTGGCGTTGTCCGTCCGTACTTCCGTCTGGAACATTTTTGTGTCCGGAGCCATATCTCGAAACTGCTTGGGCTGATAGCATTGAAACTTGCTATGAGTGTATATATGGATAAAAGGATGATGCACGTTAAATTCCGTTGCAATTCATGTGCAAATAAAGGAGTTATGACCCCTTTTTTACTTAAAAACAAAAACACTTTTGTGTCCAGAGACATATCTTAAAACTTCTTGGGCAGATTTCATTGTAACATTGTGTGAGTGTTAATATGGACAAAATAATGATGCAACGCAAACCATTTGTCATTATCGGAGTTATGGCCTTTTTAAACTTGAAACTACCCCTTTTATATAGGATTTTGTTCTGTCTTTTGCTGTATCTCCAATAACATATGAGCCACAGCCATGAAGGTGAACACAGTTGTTACAAGATTGTCCATTATATTTCAAAAATACAATCTTTTAATAGTCTTAATGAATATGAAGGTGAACACAGTTGTTACAAGATTGTCCATTATATTTCAAGAATACTATCTTTTAATAGTCTTAATGACCATGAAGGTGAACACAGTTGTTCCAAGATTGTCCATTATATTTCAAGAATACAATCTTTTAATAGTCTTAATGAATAAAGCACTTTTCTTTACCTCTTAAATTATGTTTAATTTTCCAAATTGAGGCAGAACATAAATGCCAAAGTTAAACAATATCTTTGAATGAATTCCTCAAAAATTAAAAGCACTGAAGCGTGTTATTATCTGTATACATGTATATACAGTATACTACAATGTAAATGCACATTTGGAATTTTTAAAATGGAAGAGTAAACATAACTTACAAGTGAAATTCGTAACACAAATTTTTACTAAGAATTCAACTGTTGAATCCAAGTTCATCGCGTCGTTAAATGACAATTGGATCATTAACTGAGATAAAATTTAAGAGTCTTAAACATAAGATCCTTTAAAAAGTTGCGTCTTTTATAACCCAACATTTTTTTTCTGTTGACATGGTCGCATGATTTCTATTTATTGTAACGATATATTTGTTATGCTATTGTCGATTTGATTGTGGATGATCATGTGTTTAAAAGTTGGCCAAAATGTCAAATTATGTGCCAGAGATAAATTCCAATGTAGAAATCTTTAATGCACACAGAGAGACACTTAGCTAGTTCTATATAATATTTAGTCAAAAACACTACAACTTCAAATTTTAATATCAACATTTTTGGTCAATAAATCGCAAACTGCATTCCGTGTGACTCGTTAATATATGGTATGTTTACTACCTTCATGAAAGCAAGCCTGGTACGATAAAAAGTAAACGAAAAACAGAAATTGTTGTAAATAATAACTTCTATATTAGCATTGTTTCAGAGACGTAGATAACAGAGATAGGCAGCTTCTTCTTGTTATGTATCCCGGCTCTCCGATATCTCGCCCATCGCGGGATTTCGCGAGACCTGAAGAAAAATTGAGTCGACGCAATTTTTAATCCGAACCGGGTAAAAGCATCAAACTTAATAGCGAATTTAGAGCGAGTACTTCGTTGAAATTGACTATACATATTTTTTTTCAATTGCTGATTAGTGTTTTCACCGGAACAGATCAGTTACCAAGCGGCAACATAGGAGATAAAGGTAAGAATCGTTACAAACATTACTGCAATTTTCCGCTATTATTTGATGCGACTTGTGATTTGCTCCAATTTAAGTCAATTTGTGACAAACTTAAACGAAGAAAATATGCTCTGGATATTATAAATTTTGACATTATTTCAAAGTGCGGATTCAGTTTAATGTGTGCCTGCATTTTCATAGTGATATTCTTTTGCATAAGACAATTACAGCAGATTTTATTTACGCCATTTTGCGGGTGCATGCTTTAAGCCAAACAAAACATCCCATCCAAACTTTCATAGTCGTGGGCTCTAAAACTGAAAAAAATACTCCATGGTTCATATCATAAATGGTATTATTTTAAAGTGCAGATTTAGTTTTATTTATGCCTGTTTTTTTTTCATTGTAAAATTCGTTTAAATAATAAAATAATGCAAGTTTTAATTAACCAAGGTTGTTGACATATTTGCTTTCGGCCATTTTGGTTTTCCCCCAAAAACATTGCATATTTCAAGTGACCAAAGCTACAAAATGGTGCAATGCATCATATCATTACTGATACTTTTACAACGTGCTAATTGTACTTTATTTATTCCCATATTTTCATAATGATATTACTTTACATAAGAAAATAACACCAGATTTTATTTACCCCATTTTGGGGGTGCTTGCTTTAAGCCAAACAAAAAAATCCATCCAAACTCTTCATAGTTGTGGGCTCTAAAACTGAAAAAATACTCTATGGATCATATCATTAATGGTATTATTTTAAAGTGCAGATGAAGTTTTATGAATGCCCATATTGTCATTGTAAATTTTCCTTTTATAATGAAAAAATGCAAGTTTTAATTTACCAAGTTTGTTCAGATATTTGCTTTCGGCCATTTTGGTTTTCCACAAAATCATTGCATATTTCAATTGACCAAAGCTAAAAAAAGATGCAATGCATCATATCATTACTGATACTTTTACAACGTGCTGATTGTACTTTATTTATTCCCATATTTTCATAGTGATATTACTTTACATGAGAAAATTACATCAGATTTTATCTACCCCATTTGCCGGGTGTATTCTTTAAGTCAAATAAAAAATTCCATCCAAACTCTTCATAGCTGTGGGCTCTTAAACTGCAAAAATACTCTATGGATCATATCATTGATGCTATTATTTTAAAGTGCAGATGAAGTTTTTATGAATGCCCATATTGTCATTGTAAAATTCCTTTTAATAATGAGAAAATGCAAGTTTTAATTTACCAAGTTTGTTCACATATTTGCTTTCGGCCATTTTGGTTTTCCACAATAACATTGCATATTTCAAGTGACCTAAGCTAAAAAAGAGTGCAATGCATCATATCATAACTGATACTATTTCAACGTGCTAATTGTACTTTATTTATTCCCATATTCTCATATTGATATTACTTTACATAAGAAAATGACATCAGATTTTATTTACCCCATTTTACCTGTGCTTTCTTTAAGCCAAACAAAACTTTCCATCCAAACTTTTCATAGTTGTGGGCTCTAAAACTGAAAAAATACACTATGAATCATATCATTAAAGGTATTATTCAATAGTGCAGATTGAGTTTCATTAATGCCCATATTTTCATTGTGATATTCCTATAAATAATGAAATTATGCAAGTTTTTTTTTTTTTTTTTTTTCACATATTTGTTTTCGGCCAGTTTGGTTTTCCACACAACAAAATGATAATTATCTTTATTCAATTTAAGGTCACACGTAGGAAGGATTCCTTTCTTACTTCTCTATCTTTCCTAAATATCAATGGAAACCATCCAAGAAAGATGTCAAATTGACACCAATGTTGTGTATTATTCCATACAGAATAGCCAATAGTGTCACGTTATTTATGGCTAATTGGGTGTTGAAACGTTAAATCGCAATCAGTTGATCGAAACATACGTGTCGGGTCTGGTCTATTGTTGAACTCTATATCATATTAAAACTAACTTTTAATTAGGAAGTTACAGTTCAAGTTAGAAAGGAGGCACTGTTGTGCGATTGGTTGTATTTCTTTTGAGAATGTTTCCACAAGTAAACACTCATATCTACATATAAATTAAGTCCTCTTAATATGGTATGTATTACACCTTATCTTGCGAAATAAACATTTGGTACCAAATCAAGTGCATTATTGCGAACGAGTCTGAGCGATGTGTAATGCCGCATACGTTATTTGTAAACGAAACGTTTTTATGATAGTAATATTCCTTTGGAACTCTTGACCAAGTTAAAGACAAACAGTTGCGTCGTATAAATATACATTCGAAGATTACGCAATTACACATAAACTTCGTCCGTGTTGTATATTTAACAGTGTATGTCAGTATTCAACATCACCAAGCTTATATCAAATATATCACAATACCTTGTTGAAAAGAACTGAAACTGTTGAACACAACATATTTACTGATTATAAGTAAAGTTATGTACATGATTACAAACGCATCGATGTTGACAAACTTGGAGGCCGCCATTTCGTTGATAAAAAGATGAGCCACATCTTTTGTTTTTCATTTTTACCTTTTTACGATACAGGTAGTTTGGGTTTTAACTGCCCTATCAAGTATCGTTTTTGATTACGTGATTCACTATTTATCAACTCTTTTGACAAAGTATAATAATTGAATCATGTAATGCATTTAACAAAAGTATGTGTTTAAACCTTTGAAGGTCTGACTAAAGCGGCGTAGATACCTTTGTCTCAAATATGCAGAAGCCATCTTCTAATAATCAGATACCCGGTAAATGGAATTAATTAATTTGCAGATGGGATATTTGGCTGAAATGGGTTTCAGCCGCTGCAACTATAACATCATAACATACATAACACTACTATATGGCATATTCGTTCAATGCTCGAATATACGTGTGGCATATGCGTAAGTACATGCACAACTACATTTTATTTCAGTTTATTTGAAGTACAAAAATAAATTATAAATATACTTTGGCTGTACTTTATCGATGATACTCGATAGTGAAAGTCCATATAAGCGTGCAGATACACAACAATTTTTTTATAAAATACTTGTATGTGAATATTTTTCATTTGAGATATTAAATTTCAAATGTCGGTGTTATTTGTATGTAGTCATATCTTTCAAAGGGATAAACAAAAGAAAAGCTTTTATAAATATTTCGGTCAAATATTGTATACTGTTGTTTTTGTTGGCGTAGCTCACTTCAGTCTTACTTTTAGTAATTTGACACGAATTATCGTCCATTTAATTATATTTATTACATTGAAGTAAGAACATATTAATTATCCTTACACTGCATTTTCTTCTTTTATTCGTCTTTCTATATTGCACACGTTGGTTATTTACAAAAAACAGCTGAATTCCAATTTTGTTTAACTATTTATCTTACTTTATTTTGTAAATACGTGTGTCTATATATAACCAAATTACAGTACGTAGTCTACGAGCCTAATTTTTAAGAAGTATTGTTTGCCATAAGGTGAATGTCTTTGTATACGAAGGCGAGACTATTGTTTCTCACTTAATCATGATGTTTTTAATGTATCGATCCATTTTTATAGTGTGTATACTTACAAGTAACAAATTATTACACTGGATACTGAAAGATCCAAATATAATGATTTATTAAACCATTACGTAATGTGTATCATTTGTCTATACTGCAAACAAAACGAATATTAATTAATGGCACAATAATATAACTCACTGTAACATACTGCATGTTGACTTACACATTCAACGCTATATGAATTGTACTTCATGCATACTTGTTAAAATCGCACATTCCTGATGCAATGTACCTTTAAATTGTATATTTGTAAAATGATACTGCTTAAGTTTAATAATTGTTATGTTCTTGTGAACTTGAAAGAGTTAATAAGACTTGACTTTTGAAGAAACTTAACTTTTACTGATTATAATAATTTCGCAGCTGAAACATTTCAGTCACGTAACTTATTTTAATGAAAATTATATATTTTTTAAGGGAAGCTACTCTGTCTCGCTTACTTCATTTACATCGATAATAATCCGCTCCTTTTTAGCGCCATTTCAGGCGTTCGTCGTTTCAAGAGAGGGCGATGAACTGTTATATTAGTACCATGTGCCTTCTAATTTCATTGTCACATGGTACCTTTTTGCAACAAGTGGGCGAAATATCATTAAAAACTATTTCACACTATCTACAATTTGTAATCGGTAATGTTTTGAATATATGCACATGTTGAATTTAATATTATGTTAGTTTTATTTGTATATATTCGTGTATGTATTATCTTGACTTTAGTTAATATTATACATGTACTACAATTATGATTCTGAAATGTATTCATACATTTATTAATATTATAAATGCATGTACGTGTATGCTACTAAAAATCACACACAACATTTATCAAGATTTAGACTTAATGCCCATAAATTGGCAATAGAGACTGGTAGATATAATAACATTCCAAGAGACCAACGCACATGTAGACTATGTGACGCAAACGCTGTTGAATCCGAATATCACTTCTTTCTAATTTGCCCAATCTATAAAGATCTACGAACAAAATATTGTATTCGATCAAACTGGCCAAATTTAGTGAAATTTAAAATCATACTCTCTTGTTAAAATTATAAAGTCGTTTACAATGTTACCATATTCATTACTGATGCCATGAAACTCCGTGAGGTAAAATTACAAGCATATGCTGCTTCTTAAATAAATATTTAAATATGTAACCCTAAATATATTGTCTATATATTACGTGTTTGCTCTTTTCTTTTTTGTTGTTAATGCGTACTCGTTTGTACATAATGTTTGAACAGTTTCATTGTAGTTTGTGTTTATTTGCATGATTGTTTTTGTATTGTACTTATGCACGTTGACTATACTTTGTTTACTTGTAAATGATCAAAGGCGTTTTGCCGATATTCCAATACAAACTTGAAACTTGAAACTATGATTCTGAAAGTTTTTTGTTTTAGAAGTGCTTTGAATTGGTATTGTATTATATCAGTTATTTTCCCTTTAATTTGTGTCTCTTTACATTACGTTGAATATGGTGGTATGTTAATTTCGTACTCATGTATGTGATTTTGTAATATTTGCCTTAGGGGATACATTGAACATTTTATTTTAACCAAATATATACCTTGATGATTTCAATATATATATCAAGCGGTATTTAAATGTTTTCAATGCGTTGTGTATTTAAATAATGTGTTTACGTATCTGATCGTTTCGCACTGTAGTCCGTTTTAAAAGGTGTGATATGGGAATCGTATTTTGGTTTCCTTTAATTTATCATGGTTATTAAATTTAACTTTAATGCCATTCCTGTTGCAATGACAACATGTCTGAGGTATGATTATTTATTGTTATAACAATACATATGTCGATGAAATGCGTTTAGTGGCTTAATTATTGAAACATTGAGCACATATATTAACATTTGTCATCATAGCAAAACAATGAGCACAGATAGGAACCACTTTTGCTTCTGATCTTTCCATACACATTACACTTTTGCTTCCACAACAAAACATGTCCATGACCGTTGCACTGTTATGATATCGAAGTCTTTGACGCTCGTTGTGGCCGCATAGTAAACAATTTGACAGGAAGTTGACCCTTTGCAGTCATTGCGTTAACAAAAGACGCCTGCCCGATTTCGTCGGCGTGATGGAGACGATGATGGTGTTGATAGTGTTGAGGATGGTGATTGTTGTGGTGGCACTTTAAGCGTTGCATTTTGATGAGGTTCCAGATGCAATTGCGACTAAAGCGACTGAGTTAATGGCTGGATCTACTTCTGCAAATAAAAACTAAAAAGAGGCTGCTGTAAATGTGGTGAACATGGTGGAAGTAATGGTTGTAGTAATTGAGAATGCTGTAGCTTTTTGATACCCGGAATTTGACGGATTTTTTTTTTGGCGGAGGCGTTCATGGTGATTTAACAGGTTGTGAACGGAGTTATGGTATAGGCAATGAAGATAATGTAAGTGTTAGTGTCGAATTTGGTGGCGATAATGGTGTTTGTTGCGAACGTTGCTTTAACGGTTTTCATGGTGGTAATGTAGTTGTTGTTAATGAAGGTTCTTTATCGATAACGATAGTTGTGGTGGAGGTGGGGTTAATATGGCGTGGGATGGAGGTGGTCGTGGTTGTATGATTTTATTTCTTTTCAAGCCGTTCTGGTTCTAGTTGTGGCAATACAATTGAAGTATTATTGAATGTAGAATACAGCAGTTTATTATTCTTAACGTCAACAAAACGTCCTTAACTGAGTTCACAAATCCCATAGTAGTTATATAACAACATTGTCACATTTAAAATATATTACTCGCTGATGATTCTAAAAACTGAATATTTTTACAAGTAATTGCTTAAATATAAATATTTTATCTAATACACAACGCACGAGGAAGGCCAAATACCGCTCTAAGCATTGCGGTGACCAATAAAAAATTATTTCAATCAACGCAACAAAATATCAAAGTAATTTGGTATACGGCTTGTTATTTGACAGCATGATGCACACAAAATCGATGTTATTTCTGTCTTGTCACATGGCTAAAGCCCCATTAACGCTCAAAATCAACGAATATTTCGTAAAATAAAGTTAACTCATAAAAAGTCAGTGTTTCTTAAAGCAAAAGCCAAAATTTCAACGCCAGATGTGGTATACTAACATAGATTTAACGAGATATAAAATGCTCTTTTTTGTGACACAATATATTCAACACATGTTCCTTTACCAATTTAGTGGTCGTGTGTCGTATGAATATATATCGTTGCGGGAAATTTAAATGGAATATATTGTTCCACAAAACAATAAAACGAGCATTTTTTATCTCGTTAAATCTATGTTACCAGACCACATCTTGCGTTTAAATTTTGGCTTTTGCTAAACGAAACCCTGATTTTATATGGGTTAACTTTATTTTACGAAATATTTTTCGATTTTGAGTATTAATGGGGCTCGAGCGGTATAGGGATGGTAATATATGGTAAATTGTAACATGTGTTATAACTTAAAATTATAATTAATTTGACTGCGGTCAATCAATGTCAGTCGCCCTACCAAAATAATCTAACTCTACAACGTTGGCATGTAGTTAAAGAGTCCTCTATCAATAAACGATATCAACTTTTTGCCTTCAGCATGGATAATGGTACTAATAAGAAAGTAACTCCAGAATTGCTTTTTATTTATATAAATATCTACAAAGCTTTTCATAAGTCCCAAAGCGTTAGGTGGGAATATTTGAAGTTGTGCACACTATTAAAAATGTTATCACGCGTTACTGGCAGACGGGCAGTACGCCTGACCACTGACCCGGGCTCTGACACGTGCGCATGACGTCACCGCTGACGACACTCAGCACTCAGCACTCGCCACCACAGAGTTCTAAAACACAATAATCCAAACCGATTATTATTACTCTTTTACGATATATCCACTGATAGTAGTAGTAGTAGTAGTAGTAGTAGTAGTAATAGAAGTAGTAGTAGTAGTAGTGGTAGTAGTAGTAGTTGTAGTAGTAGTAGAAGTAGTAGTAGTAGTAGTTGTAGTAGTAGTTGTAGAAGTAGTAGTAGTAGAAGAAGTAGTAGTAGTAGTAATAGTAATAGTAATGGTAGTAGTAGTAGAAATAGTAGTAGTAGTAGTAGTCGGAACAAGAAATTAGTCAAATGTCTAATCACATTTTAGATAAAGATGTTTTAAGGTGTCAAAAGTAAGATGTCTGCGTTTCTTATCTTTAAAGGGTTAATGTCCCTCTAACTTCAGACACAAGACGGAGAACCCAATTTACATGGATTTCTTTACAACGAGCCCATGTTCTATAAGAGTTCATTTATGTGGACATATTCATAGGGGACTGTGCAGATCATTTAATTTGATATTGAGAAAGGTGAAAACCACATTATTACTCACTGATTTCACAATTCGTTCCACTAAAGCCATCTGAGCATGTACAGGTGTAAGCGTTAACACCATCTGCACATGTACCTCCGTGAAGACATGGTGAGAATGCACACTCATTGATATCTGGATATAAAAGTTATAGCTTGGATTTATGTGTGCGCAGGCATGGATATTAACATTATAACTGTATGCTCCTACCTTATTTCAAACATATGTTACGTCAGTTGCAAACACTTATAGAATATTTTATTTAATTCATAGGACTAGATGACGAATTAAGTTTACATGTTCAGAAAATTCCATCCCTTTTATAGCAGTTCCTTATTCGCTACGTATGTCACAATTAAAGAAGTGTTGCTAACAAAGGTCCATAAACAATGTTTTTAGTAATAACATCCCTATCAAATTATTTCAGTTAAAGCAAGTTGGCACGATAGTTTATATATTTGGAAATAATCAGCCTTTTACAATCGATAGTTTTTAGTTATGCATGATACAATTTAAAAAATATAATTGTTTGTAAAGAAAGTGGAAAATAATTCTATTTATTTCGAAAACATCCGAACCAAAATATAGAAGTCCGCACGCACACATGCTGGTAAATATGCTTGTAATGTTTTTAAAAATGTAAGTATCAATTGTTTTTAAAGCGTGACACACGTTTGCACAGATGTCTTTTTTATAAGAAGGGAACGTTATTCAAGTTATGTAAAACCATCCCAAACACAATACTGAAGTGCGCAAGTGCACATGCTGGTAAATAGTTTTATGATGGGTCAGCCCTCTAGTAGCAATACGTTTTGAGTTACAAGCGACACTAGTTAAAATATTTCAATTTGCTTTAATAAAAATGGCTTTATATTCAGTTATTTCGAAACTATTTGAATCATAATATCATGGAGCACAAGTGTACATCCTGCCTGGTTAATATGCTTGTAAAGTGTAAGCTCCATATCATCAATATATTTGAGTAATTCGGACTTAATGATGGACGGACCAGGACAAATCTAAATGTCACCGATCCACTCTGGAAATTGGGCATAAACATAAGAAGTAAACCAATGGTACTTCGGGGAAAGCTTAAGTGTGTCTGCGTTTATTNCATATAGAGAATACTAGGTCGGTGCCGAATAAAGCGAAGTTTATTTTGCGAGGCTTAGAAAATCTGAACCACGAGCCTTGGCGAGTGGTTCAGATTTTCGGGCCGAGCAAAATGAACTTCGCTTTATTCGGCACCGACCTAGTATTCGATTTATCCCATCAATATTCTATTTATCATACATTGTTTTTATATTTAATTTGTTTCTTATGCAATCAAACATCAAAATCAGATTAAATTAACTGAATCTAACCTTGCGTAGTAATTTTTAAATTGTGTGTGATCTTTTCCGTTTACGCCACTCGAAATAGTCCTTAAGCATTCCATGCAAAAGCAGAGTAACAAGACAAAATACCGCTATATGCCTCGATTCAAATTTAATCAGCATTCCAAATGTTACACACTCAAGTAGAACACAAACGCTTTTGTTCAAATTAAAATTCTAGTTTCACCACTGCAATAAACAAAAGAATGGCTGCCATTTTGAACTTACGTCAGGCATGATTCAGCATTTATCCTCGCCGCTAATGTAAATTTTAGTCTATAAACAACTCTTCTTTTTACATACTTTTTACTTACTGGCATAACAAAGTCAAACATCTACTGCTTCTTGTTCTTCTCACTTAAGTTATGTAACTACCATATTTATTTTCGTCAGTTTTGTTTGGCGAGTTAAAACTTCCGCACATAAAACAACATTGATTTCTTCATCGCCATTTGGTATAAAAACACGCTTACCTCAATCAGTCAATGGCAACTTTAATTCAATCATAATGAAAATAAAGTTACAACGATACGCACTTCCATTTTTTGTTGAAAAGACGACGAAAAAAACCCAAACAAAAACCAAAATACGTTCGAACTAGTATCTTACCTTTAATTATCCGTTAACATCCATAAATAATCCATTTAACACAATAATTGACGATTTTGCATTTATGGTCTTTAATAATTATTTTAGCATAGTTAAATAAAGACCCTTATGCCATCCTATCACTAGTCTATATCTATTCAAATGTGTTTATGAACTCGATGAACTTTCCACTTCGTCACACGCTACGTCATGATTTCTCAAAATTAAACTGTTGTGTTTCGTCACAGAAATTACGTCACACGAGATAAACGTCATAAATTGTGTAATCAATAATGAAAAATAAAACTACGGAAAGCCGGTTTCGAGATAAATTTAAGTGACAATTCGGCTTTTATTTATATATGGTATACTGATTTGAAAACGCAAACATTCATTTCATGTATAAATCCAAAAAAAGTAGTCCGCCGCGCGTGACAGCTCTATTTCAACACTGCTGAAAATAAACGAAAATATATCCCACAGTCCTTTATTTCGACAATGCACGTCTGAGGATGGGATAAAAGAATATATTTACAAATGCTTCAACCACATTTGTTTTATTTTGAACATCGTGTGTACTGTGAGTCTGTGACTAAAACGTATTCGATTACTTGTTTTGATATAATGACACTACTGCCACCTATAAGTGACATCATTTAAAGGCACAGCGTATGGAATATCTGACCCATCAATGTGGTAGTCACTCTCGTATGTTGGTTCACCATAAAAGTCGTCATTCTCTCCGATCGTGTGTGTCAGTTGAATGAGTAACTGCTCAATGCAATTTTTCGCTGCCGGAATGTTGTTTCTATTTCATCATCTGATATCGCTCACAACAATATATGTGTCGTGTTCTGAGAAAACTGGGCAAAATGCTTGTGCGTAAATTGTCATCTCAGATTAGCCTGTGCAGTCCGCACAGGCTAATCAGGGACGAAAATTTCCGCTTTTATGGAATTTTTCGTTTAAATAATGTTTCTGCTTAGCGAAAATCTAGTTTAGGCGGAAAGCCTGTGCGGAACCAAACCCATACCAAACCCATTTTTGAGGATGGGGTCCAATAAGAAGGGTTACTGTGGTGATTCAATGATACATTTCCATATTTAGACTTTTGCAACAATATCTACTGAAATAAAACGATGAAATGACTGCCAACATTACTACGAACGTTTTATTTTTATCCGCGAATTAACTCAAACATAAAAATATAAGATATTTTACATGTATTATAATGACAATAACTTAGAAAAGAGAAATATTAACGCGTCTTTAAACAAAAGTTTAGTAAAAAAAAAAACATTTTTTTTCGTTACACGTATTTCTTGAAGTAAGAAACCAAATAAAAAGTGTTGATATACACTTATAAGACAACTAGCAAGAAAAATATTCACTCCTCTTATTTAGATTTTCAAAAAATGTAATCGTCACATAAGTACACAAGACGTGCATCGACATATCTGGGGTTTAAGCGACCTTTAATCCTTGATAATTCAGCATACTCATTTAACATCGTTATCTTCGCCCTACTACAATATTAAACATCATATGTTTGTGAACACACCAGTCGCGAAAAAGAACAATATTATACCCAAGTGTTAAGGAAGTAAAGTAAAACATTAACAAACACAATCTTAAAAAATGTAATGTTGATATCTGCTTACTGATTGTCGTATGTGTACTGTGATTCGTTTGGATTTAAGTGTCAGGGTATGGATGCGTTATTTGTAAATATTGTAGACGTCTTTTAATGTATATCATTTAACACAATCACTAAATTCAAGATAAGTATTTTATATTTACACCAATAGAAGGATTGGCATAAAATAGCGTTTTAGTGGGCACATATGACATCAGGAAGTCACACAATGTTTGAAACAACGCCGCCACCAACAACGACACAATCAGTTGCCACGGATACGACTACAACGAATCACAGTGAAACCATTGAAGGTATGTAGGCCAAAATGTTTACAAATAGTATATTTCACACATAACAAATATGAACAAAACGAAATCATGTCTGGTTTAATAAATGCGATAAGTATAGCCTGGTTATACGTGAGAGTACGTATTTCATAATTATTTAAAGGTTTATATATCGAGTTTATGAGATATGACTGCTTAATTTCCTTAAACAACAAAACGAAAATGTTTAAGCATTTTAATAATATCGATATAATAAAACTATTTTTTTCAAAATACTAATGTTCGTAAAGGTATGGTATTAATTCAGACATGTTGAAATAATTATAAATAAAACTACCGTGAACAAGTGTATACAGACCGAAACAAACAGTTCACACTACACTACAGTATTTATATATTTATGTAAAGAAAACTAATTGAAATGTATAGTTTTTATTGACTTTATACCATACTCAGCATGTATACACGTTTGTTCAGTTTGCATTAAACTTTTAAATATATGTATGATTTAAATCTAGTATACAGTGACGAACAGTAGCCGAGTGAATACTTGTTAGAATGGCTGTATAACTTATCACAATTCATTGTTTATTTAAGATAAATCTTAGGCGTCCCTATCACTTGTACCAGATAAGCTTATCACCGAAAGGGATGAAGTGAATATGTGGAATGTATGCAAACAATATGTTGTTCGAAATAAAGGCACAATGCCCATGCTCACTTTTCGCACGTTTGTTTATCTGGGAGTCATAACACATTGATACATGAATGTCGTTTGAAAATATGTTTAAAATGTGAAAAAAAGATTCGTTAGTATTAAAAATAAACATCTTTATTTACAAATGAAAAATGAAAACTGTGAACATATTCCTGCGGGTTTCAAAAAGGAGAAAATCCAGCCAATGTAAAAACTGTGATAATCCGTCCGTGTACCTTACACAATAATGATGTACAACGAATACATTTCATCGATTATTTGAAATATTGTATTATAGATTAATGTGCTATTGTTAACAAGTGAAAAATAAATAAATAATGGACCAACGCCACCCTTAAATGACACGCCCCTACTGATAAGTCACACCAGCATCGGTCTGGTCTAAATCGCGTATTACATCTTCAGTGTAAAATGGATTGTCCCAATTTTCTACAAGCCATCAATGTTAAGGGACTCGCTCGGGGAAAACGGGGGTTAGTACATGTGCGTAAAGTGTCGTACCAGATTATCCTATGCAGACTGCACAGGCTGTTCAGGGACGACACTTTCCGCATAAACTGGATTTTTGCTAAGAAGAGACACCATTTAAATGAAAAATTTTATAACGCGGAAAGGGTTGTCCCTGATAAGCCGGTTCGGACTGCACAGTCTAATCTGGGATGACACTTTACGCACATGTAATAAACCCCGTTTTCCCAGAACAAGACTCTTACGTATTTAAATCGTACAATATCAACTTTGGCATTTCAGATGTGCTCCACATGTCCACCGGAACTGCAATCGGTGTTCTACTCGCGGTGCTGTGTGCCATAGGAGGCATTGCATTTCTTCTTGCGTATCTCTACAAGAAAGGGTACACTTCTCTCAAAATGTACACTATTGTTAACATTTACCATGTGTAATGTCTACAAGAAAGGCCGGACATGTTGTGCTCTTTGTAACATAACTCGGTGTTTATTTAAAATCAGTCTTTACTGTGTGTAACGAAGCATCGTGTTCAATAATGTATATGCACACTTATTGTTGTGCTATTAATATATGCATAGCTACCGGAAATAATACTATAGGTAAAATATACTATTTATTTAATGTTTTAGAATCGTATGTCTCCATTCACTTCTGATTTCACTACTTTAAACTGCAATCTATTAAAACCTCTATTCTATCAATATCAGTATGGTATGATGTTATTAAAATGATTGGGTATTCATGAAATGGTTGCCACATTAAATGTATTTGTTGTCAATTTCAGGAAATTATCGTGCGCGACATGTAGAAATTACGTGCGAATTCGCAAGCGCACAATGTCGATCTCAAGCACAGGACAGTTTGCCGGTAACGATGCAACATTCGTCACGGAACCTACCAGACCGAACCAAGAGAGACAACTCTTCAGTATCGGCGATAACGATGGCGGCGAAGATGGCCGACCAAACACAAATTTGAGGCGACGGGCGCCAACCGAGGACGAGTTTTTCTACGACGAGGTCTTTGAGAAATCAGCTTTTGTTGACGAGGGAACACAGAGAGCTAACAGACAGCTCGTAAGTGACGACGACATTGAGAGAATGTTGGACGAACTAGAAGTTCCAGATCTTGATTTTAAGAAACCGTCAAAATGATTAATAGTGTTTCCGGTGAAGAAAGAGTGACTTGCTGTTCGAAATACTTGTTGTGATATCATAACATGTATATGCCTTCGAGGGAATAATTCTTCCTGAAGGCCAGTTTTAGTTCGTCATATACTTTATATGAAACGCTGGTGAGTCAGCGTATTTGTCGGTGAGCCAGCCGACGTAACAGTTATATTTCTAACCAACGACGAATAACGTTGACGTTGATAACGTGTTCATTTTTGTTTAATGTTTTAATGGTATTTTAAAGTATAAATTGTAGTCGTATTTAGAGATGTGGTATTAACACGGTGATCAAACAAAATTTTATTCGGAACAATTATTTCTATCACAGGATTATATAAGAGATTCTACAAACGAGTAGGCATAAACACGAGTAGGCATAAACACGGAACACAGTGTGTCGTGTTCTGAGAAAACTGGGCAAAATGCTTGTGCGTAAAGTGTCATCCCAGATTAGCCTGCGCAGTCCGCACAGGCTAATCCGGGACGACACTTTCCGTCTAAACTGGATTTTCGCTAAGAAGAGACATCATTTAAACGAAAAATTCCAAAAAAGCGGAAATTGTTGTCCCTGATTAGCCTGTGCGGACTGCACAGGCTAATCTGGGATGACAATTTACGCACAAACATTTTTCCCAGTTTTCTCAGAACACGGAACACAGTGACAAAAACGTCCTATTGCAATTTACATTTTCTACTAAATAATTGCATTATTTAAATCAGTCATTCATCATATAACAACACAATTAAATATACACTCATTCTTATGGCTGTTGTTCTTCCAATACAATATAAAAACTCGCATGGTAAATAAATACACGAAGGTATATATGATGTCATCAAAGGTAAATCAAGTAAGTATCGATTCCATGTTTAATTGGCTATTTACTTTTATTTCGAAATTTCTGATCTTAGGGTTGATTTCGTAGCTGTGGATCCAGTAGTTTCCGATTAAGGATTTAACGTCGTTAATTGAGATATAGTAATGTGTGTTTAACGCATTTTAGACGTTGCGTGGGTACGGTGGTTTCCGATTAAGCATTTGACGTTGTTGATGTGTGTAAATTAGCTGTTCATTTATGAAAAGGATCATTCTGCGTTGCTGAAAGTATGTGGGTTTCTGTTTCGGGTTTAAAGTCGTTGTTGAAGATACGCTAAAGGAGATATTGCGATGCTGTGTGTACGGTCGTATCCGATTAAGGTTTTGACGTCGTTTACGGTGGTGTCGTAGTTTCCGGTTTAGCGGTTGGCGTTGTCGTTGACGGTGATGCAGTGGTCTCAGATTTAGACGTTGACGTCGCCGTTGAAGGGGGTGCAGAAGTTTCCGCTTTAGATGTTGAAATCGTCGTTGGCGGACGTGTCGTTGTTTCTGGTGTGGGCAGGCGTCGGCGCGTTTATGTCCGCCTCTTTCTCATCGAATGTGGAACTACACAGCAGCACCCCTGGACTCTCATCTTTCACAATGCGACTATACTCCTTACACCTGCGATGAAATAAAGAACACAACTTGATTCTCAGTAACATTTACACACACACACAAATTATTATATTATATGTTCTTTTTCTATCGTTTTCTATCTAAGTTTTATTCCCCCCCCCCCGATATATGGCTCGGGTTGTTGTAAGCGGCGTTTTATGCAACTATGAATCTACAAAGCGTTGTTTGATCTTATTGTCCGCAAACCATTCTTTTCACAGAAGTATACATATAAATATCTCAATTGTTGAATATTGCAGAATATGGTTCGCCATAATATTAAGCGTGTTGTTCACAGAGTAATGCAGTTTCAGTGTATGGTCAAACTGGAATGCAAATATCGCACATATAACACAACATACGAAGAACGCGAATGTCTAAAAATAGGTCACTAGGTTGGATCTTAAAAAAAACTTGTTACCACGCTAGAGGTCACATTGAGGTTTCAATCTTATTGAAACTTGGTCAGAACGTTTATCTTGGCAGTATCTTTTCACGTCTGAAAATGTATCACGTGTGTCTTAAAACAAGGTTACTAGATCAAATTTCAGAAAACCCATATCACCACTCCAGAAGCACTATTTATGACTCAAACTTGATGCAACATGGTCAGAATGTATTATCTTTACAATATCCAGGCCATGGCGAATCTGTGTCAAGTGGGGGTCAAATCTTGGTTATGAGTAAGTCATGCTAAATAATTTTGTCTGTATTGAACACTAAACAAGAACTCTCTAGCTCACGGCAGGCATCTGATTTAAGGTATGCTCGGAACCTGAAATAAGAAATCTCTGTGCGGAGGTTGATTACGTACCATCCCAGTCGACAGACGGGCACTGTCAGGTTAGTACGGTTACAGTCATTATAGCCGTCGTGATAGGAGACCTTCTCGTATCTGAATATGGGCCTGTTTGGCGGGAAGCACTGAACGATACGCTTGTAGTCGCACGAGCCGTTGTGGATGCTGTCGAGATGAGCCGAGCCCTTGGTGCAGTTGAAAGTCCAAAGAGAGTTGGGATGGGAACAGTCTGCAGTAAAATGCGTTCAGTTCGTGTCATACGTGCATGTTAATGATATGGATTGCGCTCTATGAAAAGAGGGTTTAATGCATGTGCGTGAAGTCCGCACAGGATAATCAGGGATGACACTTTCTGCCAAAATGTTTGGCTAAGAAAAAAGCGGAAATTGTCGTCATTGATTAGCCTGTTCGGACTGCACAGGCTTATCTGGGACGAAACTTTACACAATTGCATTAAACCCCCTTTTCACAGAGCGAGGCTCATCTCTATGTAACCATGAGAGGATTTTAGAAGTGGGTCAGTAGAAAAACATTACAAAGGTATATGTGTCGTGTTCTGAGAAAACTGGGCATAATCCTTGTACGTAAATTGTCATCAAAGATTAGCCTGTGCAGTCCGCACAGGCTTATCAGGGACG
>VMBQ01004328.1:13758-88439 GCA_007657795.1 Dreissena rostriformis | reverse complement strand
CCGATCAGAATTATTTCAGTCAATGGTTTAAATACGATTCCAAGAGCATAACACATATTTTCTAATCAACAAAGCCTTGGTGTTTTCTGTTGAATGGCCAAAGTTCTTTAGCAATTTTGTTAATTTGTCTCGTGCCTCTTGGCTCAGAGTACAAAGTTTACTTTTTTAATTGAATGGCATGCATATTCCTTGTATGGATGTAGTGAACTGGTTTATCTCTGTTGTGCATAATCGGAGCAGGAAATACATTGGCACACATGATCACCATATACTGTCAATGTGCGTAGTACGTTCAAAACCATTGCACTTTAAGGTCAAGGTAACATTGGACACTTGAATAAGTGCATATTATCTCATAAGGATATAGTGAAAGGACATGTTTGTGTCAGGCCCATAACTTTACTGTATATCTCGGAATTTGAGAAAAGAAATTGGCACAGATGATCGCCATATCAAGTCACGATGTGTTGCATGCAAAGCCATATCAATGACTTCAAGGTCGAGGCCACAGTGGACTCTTGAAGTGTATGCAAGTCATATTCATTTTATTTATGGATTGAGTGAAAGTACAGGTTGGTGTCCATACCATTATAGTGCATTATTGGATTTCAAAATAAATTGGGTTAAATGATCACCATATCAAGCCGCAGGCAAAAATACAACATCTTTCTCACTAAAAGATGGACACATGAAGCTTTTTCTTATTTTTTATATCACAATATATAAAGTACGTGTTCATGTACGCCCCGTTACTTTATTGTGCATGACCAGATTTTAAAAGCAGATTGGCTTAAATGATCATCATTTCAAAACGTGTCATGTGCAGCACCATGTCACCCACTTACAGGTCAACGTCAAAGTTGACACTTAACGTGTTTGCACTTTGTTTATATTGGATAAAGTTACAGTATATGTCTGACCATTAACATCTGCACGGTGGAAATTTAACATACACTTGCAAACACGAGCAAACACGAGCATAATGTAAAGACAATGTGAACCGCACAAGAAACAGAGTCCTATGTTCAATATCAAGTTAACACTTTGCTTCCAAAGATTAAGTTTTGTCAAAAATAGAACTTAAATAATTAAGTCAAAGTGGTGAACAGCAGAGGCAATTTAACTTTTGAGTATATTTGCTAAATGTTTTAGTGACCAGTAACATAGAGCTTGGGACAGTGGTATTCATAAAAATAAAGGCTTTTTCTGCTTTTAAATTAGTGTTTTATCCGATGATTATTTTACGTCTGATATAAGTTTTCTTAAATAAATATCATAGCATACTATAACAGAGAAACTTTGAATAAATATAACGATTTTGTGTTCTAATATAGAAGGAAATCAGCATCTGCATCAGCAGCAACAACATCAAAATCTGCAGCAGCAACAGCAGCAACAACATATTCAGCAGCATCATCATCTGACGAAGGAGCACCTGCAGCATCAGCAACAGCAACAAACTCCTCTGCAGCGGCAGCAACAGCAGCAACAGCAGCAACAATATTTTCAGCAGTATCAACAGCAACAGGTGCAACAACATATTGAGCGACTGCAGCAGCAAGAGCAGTTGAAGCAACAGCGTCTGCAGCAGCAGCACCTGCAGCAGCAGCAACATCAGCAGCAACAGCAGCACCTGCATCAGCAGCAACAACATCAAAATCTGCAGCAGCAGCAGCAACAACATATTCAGCAGCAACAGCATCTGACGCAGCAGCACCTGCCGCAGCAGCACCTGCAGCAGCAGCAACATCAATGTATTTTTAAATTGTTCTTTTTAGTTTTTATGATATGTATCGTGGCATAGATCTCCTATACAATTACCACATGACCACAAAAGATTTGGCGAAAAACATGAGTTGTACACTTGCGTATAATGGTAATAATGCTATATCTTTATAGCGTTTATGATGGTTTTTTTTCAGTTTAGATATAAACCAGGATTACATGTTATTTCAATATTTAGATAAAACATGTAGTATTAATTTATCGATACGAAGTTAGATCGAAAAGTGCACTGTACTGCACGAACAACTCAAGAGTCGGAAAAGTCTTGCATAGGCATTTAACACCCCTGCATGACTTGATATTCAGATAAATATTGCCATAAATAAATAGAAACTTATCAGGCATTATATATTGCATTTCTATGCCACCATACACATATTTGAATAGAGAGTATGTGACATGTCTATTTCTTTTACACTCCGTTATGAAATTCTTTTATTGAAATTAAATATATATATATTGTGAAGTAGCCTTGTGAATTAATTATCACTTCCATCAAATCGATTTCGCTTCATCCACATGTTCATTTATTGTGTGGCATTTTAACATACAGGTTTGGTGTCAGATCAGGTCATTAAGTTGCAGTAGTTTTCGGTGGTTTAATAGTTCTTACCTTCCAACTGCAATTATAATGTTTGAAAAAAACAACATGTTGGCGATTATCTATCAGCTTTTAACTGATACCCTCGTTCATCATATACAAGGTTTTAACACTGGACTTATTCTTTATGTGTGTATTGATTGAAATGAGATATCATTTGCAATGAATAATTGTACTTCAGTTTGGAGTTGCAACTGAATAACACATACACATCTTAATAAACTTAACATTTTTCTTTTAACACTGTATCTTTTCAGACAACCCAAGTGCTGTCGAACACCATAGAGGTAAATTATTTAACTTTGTTGTAGCTTATATGTTCATAGATTTGCTTCATTATGTAGAATGTAACCATTGCTGACAAAACCATCTCCTTTTGATTAGGATAATTGAGAACCATTAAAGTGCTTGATTAAATTGATGCTGAAGCTTTGAAAAAAACAAAAAAACAAATTATACTATAATAGAAAAACTTAAAATACATATGATGATATTTTGTTCGTTCTCACCTCATATAGGAGGAAATCAGCAGCATAAACAACGTCGATCGCTACCGCAACAGCAGGAACTGCAGCAGGAGCAAATTCAGCAACAGCATCATCAGTGTATTTTTTACTTATTTTGTTTGTTTCCGTTTTTGTGAAATGTTTAGGGGCACAGATCTGCCATACAATTACAATATGACCGCCTAAGGTTTTGCGAAAAAAATGTGTTATACACTTGCCTTTCATGTTATCTGTGCTGTATCTTGATAGCGCGTAGGATGCTTTTAATGTTTGATATGTATCTGCTTAGCAAAAAACTTGTCAGAAAACTACGGTTTCTTTTAATGGGAATGCTAATTCGTTGACTAGTAACAGGAATAAGATCTTGTTAAGGTTTATGTTAGCAAGGTAATTAAGCATATTCATGAGATGTTTTACTATTGCTTCCATAAGCATTTTGCCAAAAGTAGGGATGGAGACACATACTGAAAATGATATTCGCTTTCCATTATTCGTATATATTCGAATGTTCATATTATCAGAACTTAAGTCCGCCAAGAGCAAAGAGATGTGCATGATTGCCATACACACCATTATTAATCGTACTGTATATGCAGCTTTGGAAAAGGGGTAAAGTTATCATTTTTGAGAACGATTAACAACTATGTTGTTCTTGTTCGCATTTTTTTTTCGTAGGGTATTAGAAATGTTGCTTTCCTTAGATAATATTAATTCTGTTGTTTTTGCATATTTTTTCAGAACGGACCCCAGAACCACGACGATGTCAAACGTTAAATAGAACTATCGTTAAACATAAATTATATTCCTTCTTTGCACTTAAAAATATAAAAAAAAACTGAAACCTTTATTATGAACATGTAGTGTGTACACACACAAAAAGTGCTTTAACTAAATAGTTGTTCGAATTAAATTTGTAGACGTACCTTGAAGATATTGCGAGTATGACTGAACGCTCTCGACCTTAAAAAAAGATTATTATATCAAACACAAGTAATTGATTAATATTTGAGCAGCTAACATCTGATAAGATAATCATTGATTTAATGAATGGCTATAACAATTCAAATTATTGGTCATTTGATGGAAACGCAAGTCGGATTGTCTTAATTGCGAGACGCCGAACTGTGAATAAACATTCGACAATATATTAAACGCGGTGTATTAACACCCGTGTACACTGCCAGATAAAATCAATAAAGACACTTCTCTCTTCTAATACCCTCCAGTATGCTTATTATCATCTCGTTAATTGATGGTAACTTTTATACAAACAGGGACGGATGAGTGAAAGCCGTCTTTACTTAACCAAAAATGTAACTGTACATATACATTTTTGTGATGTTTCTTTGCATGAAAAATTAAAAACTCAAATATTCTTAAATGAATTTGGATTCGAATATTCGGCCGATTTTCAAATATTTGTTACCATCCCTAGCCATTTTTTGGGGTGTATTGACATTTTTATTGTTGATTACCATTGCCTTTTTGTTGTCCGCGAAAAAGTTAGATTGACAAGTGTACTTGTCCGGCACAAAATATTAGAGAGTCGGGCATTTGAATTCCAACAGCCTGACTAACTGATTATTTAAATGATAACATTTCCTGTTCGATCTTCATGAAACTTGGTCAGAAGATTTGTCCCAGTGCTATCTCGATCGAGTTCGAAACTGGGTCATGCTGAGTCAAAAACAAGGTCACCTGGTAAAAAAAAGAGAAAAACATTGAAAACACTGTTGAAGTCACATTTCATGCCCAATCTTTATGTTACTTTGTTAAAATGTTTGTCTTAATGATATGATAGTTGAGTTCAAAAGTGGTTCCGGTCCGGTGAAAAAAACATGGCCGCCAGCGGGCGGGGCAGTTTTTCTTATTTGGCTATAGAGAAATCTTGTAAACACTCTTGAAGTCACAATTTTTGCCCATTCATCATAAAACTTGGTCAAAATATTGGTTTTATTGATATATCAGACGAGTTCGAAAATGGTCCAGATCGGTGAAAAAACATGGCCACCAGGGGGCGGGGCAGTTTTTCTATATGTATATAGTGAAAACATGCGAACACTAAAGAAGTCACATTTTTGGTCCAATCTTCATGAAATTTAGTCAGAACATTGTTTCATAGATACGTGAGTTAAGTTCGAAAAAGGGTCCGGTCCGTTGAAAAACATGGCTGCCAGGAGGACGGGGCAGTTTTCCTTATATTTATATAGTAAAAAAGGCTTGTGAACAGTCAAGAAGTCACATTTTTTGCGCAATCACCATGAAACTTAGTAAAAACATTGGTTTTAATGATATCTCGGATGAGTTCGAAAATGGTCCAGATAAGTGAAAAAACATGGCCGCCAGTGGGCGGGGCAGTTTTCCCTATATGTTTATAGTGAAAACATGTGAACACTATAGAAGTCACATTTTTGGCCCAACTTTCATGAAATTTGGTCAGAACATTTTATCCTAGATACGGGAGTTGAGTTCGAAAATGGTTCCTGTCCGTTGTATAAGGTGGCTGCCAGGGGGGGGGGCGCATTTCCTTATATTTATATACATGTAGTAAAAAAAGCTTGTGAACATTCTAGAAGTCACATTTTTTCTCAATCATCATGAAACATGGTGTAAACATTGGTTTTATTTATATTTCAGATGAGGTTGAAAATGGTCCTGATCGGTTAAAAAAAAAGGGGGGTAGGAGGGGTAAGTTTTCCTTATATGACTATAGAGAAACCTTGTGAACACTCTAGAAGTCACATGCTTTGCCTAATCATCGTGAAACTAAGTCAAGACATTGGTTTTATTAGCTCGGCTGTTTTCGAAGAAAACCCTAGGTATTGTCATAGCCACTTCGTCCGCCGTCCGGCGTCCGAAATTTTTCCACATTGGCCCATATCTTTTACGATATTGAAGATAGCAACTTGATATTTGGCATGCATGTGTACCCCATGTAGCTGCACATTTTGAGTGGTGAAAGGTCAAGGTCATCATTTGAGGTCAAAGGTCATTTTTTTTCAGGTGTATCTCATCGACATGCATATTTTGAGTGGTGAAAAGGTCAAGGTCAATGAAGACCTTCAAGGTAAATGGTAAAAAAATAAAATAAATGCAAGCACCCACAGCCGAGCATTGGCACCCGCTATGCGGTGCTCTTGTTGATGTCTCGGACAAGTTGGAAAATGGCTCAGATCGGTGAAAAAAACCCACACCTTTTAGCTCTCCTGATTGCTCAGGTGAGGGTTTAGGATCGGTCTTTGTCTGTCGTCCGTCCGTCCACATTTGGTTTGTAATTACTCTAGCATTCACATTTCTCAAGCATTCTTTATCAAAGTTGCTGAGAAGCTATATGGCCACAAGATCTCAGTCAAGTTTGATAATGAGCGAAATCGCATAATAAATGCCAGAATAATTGCCCTTAAATTGTCAAAATTTTTATTATATTATACAAAATCCTTGTAAACACTCTAGAGGTCACAATTTTTTTTCCAGATTTTATGAATCTTGGTCATAATATTAATTTTTGTTAGCAAAGTTTGATGTTTGGTCATGAGGTGTCAAAATATAGGTCACCAGGTCAAATCTTACAAAAACCTAGTAAACACTCCATATGCCAGAGTTTTGGTTCAATGAAGATGAAACTTGACCAGGATGTTTGTCTGGACAATATCTAGACCAAGTTTGATGTTTGGTAATGTGGGGAAAAAATCTAGGTCATGGGGTCTCATCTTTCAAAAACCTTGTAAACACACTATGGCCATAGTTTTGGTCCAATAATGATGATACTTCACCAGTACGTTCTTCTTGATGATATCTAGGCAAAGTTTGACATTGGGTCATGTGGGGTCAAAATCTTACAAAAACACTTAAGTGCACATAATGTTTGATGCAATAATGATGATATTTTTGGAGGAAGTTTGTTTGGGCAATATTTAGGCAAAGTTTAACATTTGGGTCATGTGGGCTCAAAATCTAGGTCACAAGGTCATAGCTTGAAAAACCTTGTTATTACATGTTCAAAGTCAGGTTCAGGTGAGCAATCTAGGGCCATCATGGCCGTCTTGTATGGATAAAGGGACAGTAAATGTCCGGTCCATGGCCTTTTTGTAAATCGTAGAATTTCAACATACATTTACAAAAATGACATTGTGTAACGCGCGCAAGAAACACCCTCTTATGCTCACTGTCAAGGTCAATTTAGCGTCCAAAAGTCAAATTGTGTCAGATATAGAATTTCTTTGTGTATAGAGAGAACTGAGGTTATTCGGATCTAATGTTCATCATATCTTGGCTTATGTGCACAATTGTATAACATGTCTTAAAACTATTGAACACCCATACATTATATATTAATCATAGTTTCAAGGTCATGGTTACACATTGTGTATGAGGGTCAAATTGTGTCAGTAATAGAACTTCTTTGTGCATTGAGAGAAGTGAGGTTATTTTGAAACGTTAAGTGTGCAACATTTTAAANAAATGGATTATAATTGCGTCAAATATTTATCAGGCGAGGATTAACCCGACTTTTAGCCATAGTTTTCCGATTTTGTGATTCAGCTCGTCCATAACTATTTAAATGTTATGCGTACGCATGCTCCACTACGTAAATTTGCTGCGACGGCCGCGCTATGCCTATGATTGTTCATCCAAAAGTTAAAAGAAATCCGTACCTTTGGCATTTCTAAGTTAAGATGTGTTTGTCAAGTGCGCATTTTAATCAAAGAAGTAATGTTAATGTTTATATTTAGTTATTTCATACAATAATGCTACGTTTTCTGCAGTAATACATTCTTAAATAAAAAACATAATGAAATAAAATAGCATGCCATAATTTCTCGTCCAGGTGTGGACAGCTGCACGCTCCTCCTACCAAGCCCCGACGGTCAGGGCGCGGCCATGCTAGTATCCTCGGGCATCTGCGGCACCCACGGGCTGTGTATATCCAGGCCCGGGGGTCGTTTCGAGTGCAGGTGCACCCAAGGATTTACGGGGGAATTCTGTCATGAAAGTAAGTCAATTTTGTTTACAGTATTGCTATACAGGTGTATAGTGGTAAACATCTTACATATAATATAAATGCCATTTTCCATGACACAAATATTATGCTTTATTGCGTTTTCTAGACGTGAACGACTGCGCGAGCGGTCCATGCCATAACGGTGGCACATGCGTGGATCTCGTGGATGCTTACCAGTGCATCTGCACCGAAGATTGGGAGGGCGCACTCTGCCATATAAGTAAGAATGGACATTTTTTTCTAAGCTATCTACTATTTATATTATGAATTCCGATAGTTTTAAGGGAAATCTATTATTTAACCCATTTATGCCGAGTGGACTCTCCCATCCTTCTAAATTGGATCAATTTATTTCCAAAATTAGGGATGTCTAGTATATTTATTTCTATATTTAGAATATTTCTTACAGAAATTCCTTTAAGCAAACAGCGCAGACCCTGATGAGACGCCGCATTATGCGGCGTCTCATCTGGATCTACGATGTTTTCCAAGGCCCTTTTTCTAGACACTAGGCATAAATGGGTTAATTAAATATGGTAATTGATTGTGTAATGATGTCATTCTTTTGACGTTATTATTCCCTCGAAATTTTCCATTTCAAACATTTTAAATTGGTACGTTGAAACAAAGCTTAATAGAAATATAAAATATGTTGATTTTGTGGTCATAGAAAGTAAATATTTTCATTCTTGGCTGCCCTACTCGTGAAAATATTTCTACTCACTCGTAAATTGAATACGATGATGTTACTATATATCCTTTATATATCTCGGGGCAGTCTCGGTTTAATGTTTGGCATCGTCGGAAATAAAAGTTTCTTGGTACATCTGAGATGACTTTTATGATCATACTTAAAATAATTCGATTATACGATTCAGTAAAACATGACCGTCAGTATTTGATGCATGTTTTCCCTAAAATGCTTTAAAAACAACTGTACAATACAGTACAGTGTACGTCCTCACGTTAATTGTTCTTTTTAAAATAAAAAGTGTCTTGATACGAGCGTGAAAAGTCACATGCTGGACATTCAATTTTATGGTTATATCTTGTGCCGCAATAAATCTAAATGATTTCTCCCACTTTCAGACAAAGACGGATGTGCGCCCAACCCGTGCAGGAATGGTGGGAAATGCGAGGACCTCGTGTCCGGCTACGTGTGTCAGTGCACGGGTGATTGGAAGGGAAGAACGTGCGTGCTCAGTAAGGACATTTTCGCAGGATATGTTGCAAAGCTAGACAACATTAACCTGAAACTCGTGAATAATATTGACAGTCCGGCGATCATGCATTGCACCGCCGGCCTTTTATAATTTTCGTCGGTCCGACGAGCCGACGATCTTATGTCTTATGGTGCTTTATAATCTTGTAAACATGACACATCTATATAAAGCTGTACACGTAATGCCCTTATTTAAAAGTACAGAACTCTGATTGTGCCGTTGTATAACTTAAGGACGCCTGGGTTGCTTTTACCAATTCCGGGTATAAAATACGTTGAACCACGGTTTTAGTATTTATCAATGAATGCTCTTGTCATCACTGGTTCAGTATATCGTGTATGTGTCCATTAACGTATAAAAGATCAAATTCTAAAATGTGGTCATCCGCGCGCATGAATACACATAGACCGTTTATTCCAAATCAAGAGATCTGCTGCTGGATATCAATTAGTTTGTATGGTCACCTCTTTATTGGTCAATTTTTACTATAGTAGAAGGATAATACAGCAAGTAAGATTATCTATTTACAATGTAACCCGATTCCGGAACGAAAACCTAGTTGTTCATTATCATGGTACGGAAAGATATTTATGCAAAGAGGGCAGTCTCTGGTTAATATTGGTAATCTTAACTTCTAATTTATGCTTAGTCGTTTAAGTTTTCATTTATTTTTACTTTGTTTTCTCTTTCATTCTTTTGTCAGATTTATTCCTTCACTTTTTACATCCACACAAACATGCTTTGTTATGCTATATTATTTTCCTTTTCTTGTTTTTTTTCTACTTCCATTTGACTTTCCAGCTCTCATTCCTTTTGCTTTCGTCCTTTTCTTGTCTTGATTCATTTTTCTTACATTCACTCTTTCCTCGTTTATTCATTCATTCATTTCCACATTTCCACCCTCCATCATTCCAAAATAAGGTTTTTATAACTCCTTTTATTTTCACTCCTCCAATCATTCAACCATCCATTCCTGCTTTCCTCGTACACTCGCTCTCTTAACACATTTATGCCTAGTGGACTCTCCCATCCTTCTAAATTGGATCAATTTATTTAAAAAAATAGGGATGTCTAGTATTTTTATTTCTATATTTAGAAAATTTCTTTAAGCAACAGCTCAGACCCTGATGAGACGCCGCATCATGCGGCGTCTCATCTGAGTCTACGCTGTTTGCCAAGGCCTTTTTTTCTAGACGCTAGGCATAAATGGGTTAATAACGGTGCAAAGATATTCATATTGCTGTACAAATACACTTATACTCTCACACAGAGGAAGGCCACTGCGATATTTCCACGTGCATGAACGGGGGCACGTGTATTGACCTTGGAGACACTTTCACGTGCAAGTGTTCAAGCCGATGGCATATAGTTGCCAGTTTGAACTTCCGTTATTCCTTCCGTCACAATTTTGTTACAGTTTCTCATCGCGCCATCAATATTTTACCGATCTCTTCCATAATTGGCATGAAGGTACCTTGCATGGACCTCTACCTTTTGATAAGGTTTGAGGTCACAGGGTTCAAGGTCAAGGTCACCGAGGCTTATTATAGATTTTCTCAAGGTCACATTAAAATAAAATCACACAATTAGCCCATATATCGACAAAGCATCATTGGGGAGTATCGACAAAGCATCATTGGGGAGTATCCATCAGTTTTTTCTGATATCCTTGTTTTAGATTAAATTTACGTATGTTCCTTATATGGATGTAGTGAAAGTGAATGTGTGTAAGGCCCATACTTTTATTGTGCATAGTGGGAATAGAAATAAATTGGAGTAAAAGATCAGCAGCTCATGTCAATGAGTAGCATGTATAACCATACATTGCGCACATTAAGATTATGGGGAACGTAACTTTTTGAGCCAAAAGGTCAAATTGTGTCAGATATATAGCTTTTTGTGCATAGAGATAATGTAGGTAAATTTGGCTTAAATGTTCACCATTGTTTGGCTTCAGTGTACACTTATAGAGCAGGTCTTAAAACTGGTGAAAAACTATGTTAAGGCATCTATTTAGCACATTTGTTAAATGTATTTAGTTACCTGTAATCTAGAGCTTTGGACATTAATACTCAGAAATATCGAGTCTCACTCTCGGTGTTTGACTTGTTGTTGTACATGCTATGTTCCGTCTGAAAAAAGTTAATAAAAGAACTTTTATACAATAAAATTACACATAGAATTAGCGCATGATACTTTGTTCATTCTCAGCTCACAGGAGGAAATCATCAGCAGCAACTGCAGCAGCAGCAGCAGATTTAACCCTAGTGATCCTGTCGTGCTTTTCCATGTTTTTGTTCATGAGATCATAGCTTTTGTTGAATCTGAACTTAATTGCAATCATAAACCAATACAACATTATTATAAATACTGAATTGGTCAATTGTAACTTATTACAGAGAAATAAATATTAATGCAGTTATTTGAATTTGTTCATTTTATTTAAATCCATAGATAACATGACATTTAAAGGTTCATAAAAGGTGACAAATCAAATTATAATGCATATAAACTGGTCTAATTTTTACCGGATTTCAGTTACTCTTGCATAAAATGATAACGTTGTCAATAATGGAAGATATATCCGATTCATAATTGGAAGAAATATTTACAATTTTGCAACGAACGTTGTGTTGCCTCAAAGCGGTGACGTATTCTAAAAATAGCCGAAAGAAAATTCAACTTTAATTCTATTTTAAAAACTTTTTACCAGCAGAAAGTAACTTATTAGAAAACTAAACACGTTTAACCATTTAGAAGAGACATACTTTGTGAGTGATACCGGAAAACGTTGAAAATAAACGATATATTTTTGATGACCTGAGTCACTTGAGCGCTTGCTCTATCCCGAGTAAACAGCGATGTAAATAAACTGATTGTTTGTAAACACAATTGACTTGGTGGACACTGTATTTTGAGCTCAAAACAAGTTAAATTGCTCATTTTTTATGGTAATGTTCAATAGCGTACATATATTGTTTTGATAATCTTTATTAATAAAATATGCAAAAAATATTTAAAAATCGGTTATAATTACGGATCGTCACCTTTTTTGAGCCTTTAAAGAGCATTACATATATTTTATAATCTACAAGGCCTGGGGGTCTGTCTGTTGCATGTCAAAAGTTCCTTACACACGTTGTATATATGTCATATGCGCATTGGCTTAAGTGTAAGGCCCATAACTCTAATATGCATGATGGGATTTGGAAAATAAATTGTCACAAATGATCACCATATCAAGTCTATTTATAGGCATGCACAACCATAGCTCGAGCTTTAAGTTCAAGGTCACAATGGACACTTATATTTATTCATATTCCTTATGTCGATATTGTGAAAGGACGTTTGTTTTCGGCCCATAACTATAGTGTTCATTTTGGGATAATTAAATAAATTGGCACAAATGAACACAATATTAAGGTAATGTGTTGCATGGAAAACCATATCCCTCGCTCTATGGTCCTGTGAACACTTGTAGTATGCACAAGCCAGATTCTTAATATGTATTGTTATAGTGAAAGTACATGTTTGTGTCCGGTCAATAACGTTATAATGCATGATTCGATATCGAAATTAATAGGCACACATGTATAACCATATCATGACACCATGTTGCGTGTAAAAACGATTTGTCTCACAAAAGGTTGAAGTGGACATTTAAAGTGTATGCATATTTCTTATATGGAAATCGAGAGGGTAAATGTTCTTGCCAATTATTTTAAGTGTGCAGTACAGGATTATGAAAATAAATGAGAACAAAAGCGTATCATTTCAAGACGAAGTGTCACATGGCAAAAAATGTAACTTGCTTAAAGGTCAAGGTCACAGTGGACACTTAAAGTGTGAGCACTTTACATGGATAAAGTGATAGTACATGTTTGGCCCATAACTTTAATATGCATGATGGGAATTCAACAGGAATTTACAAAAATAAGAATCATATATAAAAAATAAAATAACACTTTAAACCATGAAGCGAAATAACACACTAATGGCGTGTATACTCGTATAGAAAATACATTTTCGTTTACGGGTAATCACCATAGTCATTTATGAATAGACAAATAAAATTATTTGGCTAAATTCTTAATTTCACATATTATCTTTTTTCCCCAAATGCAGTCCCCGAATTCCGAATTGATGGTTTGACTTTCAGATGTTTGGAAATATAAGTCTTTAAGTATAGAAATAAAGAGTTCTTAGTTGTAATACCCATTTAACTGTTATCTTGATCTTTAGTTTGTTTTTCTTTTTTACATAAGTTTTATCAACACTTAATTTTAAAGGGAAAAAACAAGCAATAATTTTATCCACACTTTATGGTTAATTTAAGCTAAATTTCCCAATCTTATGGGTTAAGGTCATACTCCTAAAATGGTGAGAAAAGGTCTTGCCATGCATTTAAACTGGAATTATAACCCTAGATAAAAAAAATCCTTCGTCTGAACAACATTATTTATTTGAGTTTCATTGGTACAGTTTAGCCAATGAACTGAATGTTTGTAAAGACAATAGGAAATAAAATAAGGCAGGAGTCAAATCTGTCATTTCAGTTCCGTCCGAAAATAACTAGTTAGATTTAATACTATGTACAAAACTACAGCTTGCATAATTTTCTTGTTAGTGTATGGGCTTTTTAGGTTGGTTTGAATTTTAAGAACACAATTGCATAAGATCAAATATTTCATCAAACCTCTGGTTTACACCTTTGAAGTGCAATTTAGTATATTATATTATTTATATTATTTTAAAATGTAATTTAATTTTTTAGCGATCAGTTAGAGAAACACATAATTGTTGAAACAATGTGTGAAGCAACACACCTGCTGTAGGGTTTACAGTTATTTGCATTTTTGTTGTAATTAATTATTAGTTTTAACTACTTTTAGGTCAACATGGAAACATCACAGTCGAGAAGTCATTAGCACTTGTCCAAGAAGATTGCCTTGATACACCCCATGGATTTGTATCCAACAATCGATCTTATACATGCGATGATCTGGTTAACAAGAACAACACTGATATTTACAGTAGAAGAGAGAATATATGTCTTCGGTCTGAAAACAAACACAATTGCTGTGTAACATGTTTACTGATTCATGGAAAGGTAAATTGCTTCTTTTAAGGAGGACAGTTCCTTACCAATAGATGGATGACAAAAACTTGAAAAAAGAGTGAGAAAGACTGTATATTTCTCTGTGTGTGTATGTGTGTGTGTGCGTGTGTGTGTGTGCGTGCGTGCGTGTGTGTGTGCGTTCGTGCGTGTGTGCGTGCGTGCGTGCGTGCGTGTGTGTGTGTGTGTATATTTCGAAATTTATGAGGTCCTTTCGGTCATGCGGCTGCAATATGTGTAGACCCGGAGTGTGTCCCAGCACTCCTACCTAATTTGCTTACTCACGAAAGTAGAAACGAATTTGGTTTATAGCTTTAATTTCTAGCTATTTAGTTTTTAGCTTGGCTGTTTTCGAAGAAAACCCGAGGTATAGTCATAGCCCTCTCGTCTGCCGCGTCGTCGTCGTCGTCGTAGTCGTCGTCGAAGTCGTCGTCCGAAAACTTTAACATTGGCCAAACTTTTGCATTATTGAAGATAGCAACTTGATATTTGGCATGCATGTGTATCTCATGGAGCTGCATATTTTGAGTGGTGAAATGTCAAAGTCAATGTCATCCTTCAAGGTCAAAGGTCAAAAAACTTTTTTTTTCATGTGTATCTCATCGACCTGCACATTTTGAGTGGTGAAAAGATTAAGGTCATTGATGACCTTCAAGGTCAAAGGTCAAAAAAACAAAATCCAAGCACCCACAGCCGAGTGTTGGCATCCGCTTGACGGTGCTCTTGTTTCCTAAAGTTATTCAATTTTGGTGTGGTCTTATGCTGTGGGAGGAAACCGGAGTGCCCGGGGGTAACCCACCTGTCCGGTATGGTGGCAACCTACCAAACTAGCATGCGCCGGGAACGGGGATTGAAACCGGGTCGTAGAAGTGAGAAACGCATGTGCCAACCACTGCCAAGTTGTGGTGTATATTTCTAATGTGGACTAAACAAAAAAGTTGTGTTTCTGGTTACATACCTAAAAAAACTATTGGTCGGTAGTAAGGGTGTTTTTTTTGTTTTTTTTTAAGACTTTAATTTTTCATATTTAAAAAAAGAATTGGTAGAGTTGTATGTCCCTATTTGTTGAGTAACATAAACGTGAAGTTTGATACAACTACCATGCTGATTGGCTATTTCGCGATCAATTTATTCGGAAATCACTTTTCTTTGTCACCCACTTAATTTTGTTTATATTTTCTAACTTTATAACTAAATTCAGTTTGTCTAGATTTTAACATTATCCTCTAACGCTTTTGTAGTGCGACAAACAACAATCCGATTAATCCAACGTCATCAGCTTTCATCTTGCATGCCATCCTGCAACCGATTGTACAAACAATTTAACCACACGGTAACAGCTGTGGTACCGCGTCTCAGCGGTTTGTTTAAAAACGAAGTTGCCGGTAACCGCCCTAACCATGTAAATAACTGATTATACAAATACTAGTGTTAATATTAACCACCGTTTATACAACCGACCGCTGAACGTTGTTTTCTCAATTTATTCTATTAAAAATAAACATTCAACCGCCTGTCAATAAATTTCTTAGTAATTCGTGGAGTTGAACTAAACTTCATCCACGTTGAGGTGTATACAAGTCACATACCAGGACTAATCTATGTGGACAATGATCTAAGTGCTTAATATATTTTTTATCTGAATCGTTTTTTATTAAGAGGAAATGTCGATTCAGAATTAGATATGTTATAATTTTGTGAAAATGCACTACAGAACTTTTAATCAAAAGCAAAAGATCTCAATCTTTTCTGCGCTACATTTGTTTTTGTAAGCAAAAAATAACCTCAAGTTTTTCATGCGGTTATACGTTCAGAATAATTATGCGCGCTTTTAGGACAACGGATTCACAAAAATACACTAGCACTGTTTGTTTGATGCTGAAAGTTTTTATTTAATGTGAAAAAAATAACATTTGGTGGACAATTTTATAAAATTTGCAATTTTATAATAATAACAGATAATTTCCATCTGAAAAAATATGATAAAGCACTAACTTCGGGACAAAAAATCCTTTTATCAAATCCAGATGGCTTTTTAGGTCTCTTTTGTAACCTTCATACAAAACTATAATATAATGGTCCACTTTGTGAATACAAAAAACAGTAAAATGGACTTACTCACCGATTTTGATATACTTTGAAGTATGCTATTGAATTTGTTAACTTAATTGCAGATTAAAACATATAAAAAGTTCACAAGCAAAAATGTTATAGGAATCTTTTGTTCCCATCATGATTTGAATGTGCATGAGTCGTCTGAATTAAAGCTAAACACATAATTATTACTTAGCCGATTAAGCAATTACTAGAGTTGCTGTATTTTTAACTTTATCGAGGAGATCCATGCGTTGTCAGCGATTTTAAAGAACACATAAACAGAAACATTACAACTGTTTTCATTTTTTAATATGTCGCAGTTTAAAACATATTTCAACATATTATAGCTCGTTGACAAAACCAAAGGTGCTTGTAACAAAGATTTGTAAGTTCCGTGAATACTAGTACATGTATACTGTATATTTTAGATATAATAATAGATGATAGGGTCTATAACAGGATTCAGGCTTACTTTTTTTAGCACTTGCCCGAATTATCATTCTATATAGTTAGCTCTGAAATTAATTGCTACTTGTCCAACTCATGATATGATTACAAAATACTCGATTTTGTATTTAACTTGCCCCAGGCTTCGGAAAAGTAGGTGGGCGTAAAGACTCGGTCCATACATATGAAACAAAACAGTCATTGTTGTAAGCTCTTGTCGACATAGCATTATCAATAATAAATCAGGATTTTGGTGATTGTTCGCCACTCTTTAATATACACTGATATTTTAATTTTCAAATCTGTGACAACATTTGTAAAAATGCCTATTTGTCAGTCTGAACAGGTTCCTTCAATATGGTAAAAACAACTTTTTTTATTAATTAATGCAGGAATAGTTTGTATTAATGGCCAATACACACGTGTTTGTCCTTCCGAAAAGGTTATAGTTAGTTTCTTAGCACTGTGAACATGTGTATAGAAACAATAAGCTGCCAGCAAAATGTAATTCGCATTTCAATTTGTAGTTTAAAACACATGTGTGAACATAAAATACAATCACAGTAAAACGTCAGCTGTAGCAGCAGGTGAGAAACCTTATTATACCATTCGCTACATTATTTATGGCAAGGATCAAATTGCCTAACAGTGAGACTGAAAACAAATGTACTGGTAGTAGACAAGACACACACATACATAAGTCATTATCAACGTTGATTAAAACATATCCTGATATTTTGTATTGTGTTCTTGTTAACCTTTACTCTCAACAGCTATTATCAGCAATATTTTGTATAAGAAAGTCATTTGTTTAATGAAAAGTTGCTTAGAAAGTTATACTTGCTTTTAGGGACTGACAGTTAAGCCCTTGATTCGCAGCCACCGCGCCAGGCGAAACGCAGCTGCAGCTGACGTGTCTGGTAAGTAAATGTTTGATGTACAGTATTTTGACAGATGTTCTTAGAAGCAACAATATAACAATGTAATTGTTATAAATAACACTTGTCAAAGGAACCTTTCCTTCGGTATACATGTAAACCAGTAATTATAAACTTACAAGGCACTGCCATACAAGCATTATATGTGCCTTTCTTTCTTAAGCACATATGGCATTTTAGCTTCGTGACAAGGTGTAGTGTAGTACGTTGGAATAATAACGCACACAACTTGAAGCACTTTTTATTGAAAGTTATTATGCTATTTAACTCGACGCTTTTCAAGACCACACACTATTCTAATCAACAAGATATTTAAGACTTAAACAAGTTCTATCTCTCCGGCTGTCTTGGTGTGTTTTTTAACAGCTTGATTTCAGCCAGGGCATATACTTAAAGACTCAACGGAAATGTGACGAATATAACGGAAATATGACGAATGCAACGTACATATGACGAATACACAAGGAAGAAACCCCTGTTATGCAAACCCTCAGTAAACAAACACGTCTGGCGGCCAGATTTGACCGCTTACACAGACAATTTATGCTTCTGGCTTGTAGAGAATTAATAAGGAAATATTAAAAAATCATTAGTCACGATTTTCACAATGTGACATGTACTAACTGTTTGAAAATTTAATCAAACTTAGGTCATTACGTTTCAAAGTTTATGTTGTGGGTGTCATTTTTTAATAACCGCCATTGATACGCATTATATATATATTTTTTTTAATTTGCAATGTTCCCCTAAATTAAATTTGCCCATATAACTTGTACACACTGCAAATCTAGCAAGCATATGTTTTAGCTTTCTTTTTATTATACATAATCAGATTTTTTTTTATTTTCTGCTGTTTCTTACATGTAATTGAGAACTTTCATTTTGATGAAAAACTTAATATATAATAATATACACATCAGGCATTCTTTTGACTTCTGTTTTGGGGTAAAGATTGTGCGGCCGTTTCATCTTCACATAAAACTGATACATACAGTCTTTTTTTATTGACACATGATTTCTAGGCGTATTGTTCTATTATGAATTTATTTGGAGAGGTGGATTATGGGTTGATTCTGGTCAGAAAAGGGCGGCATCGCACGTAACCAAAATATGATGTTATAAACAGGCATGTGAACTTGAGCAGATAGTTTTTTTTTGTTCCGTTATTTTTATGCACAATTTGTGGCCGTTTTAAAGCAAAAACTAAACATTTTTTGACAAGGTACCATTTGCCAAGACTGATTGTATTTCCTTTTGGAGTTGCAGCTGAATAACCCATAGGCATCTTAACATGCCTAACCTTCATTTTCTGAAACATTGCAGGTTCTGTGAAGGTTAAAAATCGTAGATCCAGGCTTCCAAGCCATGAAGGTAAATTGTACATCTTTGTTGTATCTCATATGTCCATAGGTATTCTCAATACATGTATTGCTATATTGTAGAATGTTGCCATTTGTCAACCATCGCCTTTTGATTGAAATACTTACTGTGCATTAAAGAGCTTAATTGTTATTGATGCTGATGCTACATGAATCTCATTTATGCATTATTGCTTTACCCACAAACAATTGGGAAAATGATAGATTTTTCTAAAGGCCCAGAAGACGAAAATAATTTCAAATCAATATTTGACTCTTGTGCCCCTGTGTACGTTTGCATGCATTTGTACGAAATATCACAGTTGATCTTAAATCTGTACTTCAGTGCAATCATAAATACATAAAACATAATAAATACTTATTTGGCCAAATCTTAAGTATCATCTATACATCAATATTGATCCACAGATTAGAGTTTGTTCAGCTTATTTCAGTCAATGGCTTAAATACGATTTCAAGAGCATCACACATATTTTCTAATATACAAAGCCTTTGTGTTTTCTGCATGGTCAAAGTTATTTACCAATTCTGTTAATTTGTCTCGTGCCTCTTGGCTCTGAGTACGAAGTTTACTTTTTTAATTGAATGACATGCATATTCCGTGTATGGATGTAGTGAACTGTTTTATCTCTAGTGTGCACAATACGTAGTCACACACAATCACCATATAATGTCAATGTGGTACGTTCAAAACCATTGCACTTAAAGGTCAAGGTAACATTGGACACTTGCATAAGTGAATATTATCTCATGATAGTTCGTCCTTCGTTGTCAAAGATGACTATGAATTCAATTGTTTGTGTTTCTGTTGTTGTGTTGTGGGTGCGAAGGTGACCGATAAATCCAATCCTGGCATGGAACGCCTTTCCAAATTTCGGGCAGGATGGTCCAGTTGGGGGTGCATCAGACGCTTCCCTCTCCTTTCACTTTGCTCTCTTTTGCTCGGCAAGGCAGACACGATGCTGCTCGTGTTTTTTTGGCTCCGACCTTTGAACTCGATCTCCAGGCACTACGATTCTGGTCGACCTTCTCCCATGAGTCGGGTTCAATGCCAAACAGCTTTGTGGATACTTTTAGCGAGTCTTTGAACCTCTTCTTTTGACCACCTCTGGAGCGTGAGCCATTTACTAGGTCACCATAAAACAGCTGTTTCGGGATGCGTGTGTCGTCCATCCTACAAACGCGACCAGCCCAGCGAAAGTTGGCCTGACCGCAGTATGGTGTCGATACTGTACATGTTTGCACATATTATCTCATAAGCATAAAGTAAAAGGACATGTGTGTGTCAGGCCAAAACTTTACTGTATATCTCGAAATTTTAGGAAAGAAATTGGCACAGATGATTACCATATCAAGTCACGATGTGTTGCATGCAAGCCATATCTCTGGCTTCAAGGTCGAGGTCACAGTGGAATGTTGAACTGTGTGCAAGTCCTATTCATTTTATTTATGGATTGAGTGAAAGTACAGGTCGTTGTCCATACCATTTTGGTTCACTCTTGGATTTCAAAATAAATTATATGATCACCATATCAAGTCGCAGGTAAAAAACATCGTTCTCACTAAAAGATGGACACATGAAGCTCATTCTTATTTCTTATATGATAATATAGAAAGTACGTGTTCATGTACGCCCCGTTATGATAATATAGAAAGTACGTGTTCATGTACGCCCCGTTATATGATAATATAGAAAGTATGTGTTCATGTACGCCCCGTTACTTTATTATGCATGACTGGATTTTAAAAGCAAATTGGTTTAAATGATCATCATTTCAAGACGTGTCGTGAGCAACACCATGTCACCCACTACAGGTCAACGTCAAAGTTGACACTTAACGTGTTCGCACTTTTTTATATTGGATAAAGTTACAGTATATGTCTGACCATTTACATCTGCATGGTGGAAATCCAACATACATTTTCAAACACGAGCATAATGTAAATACAATTTGAACCGCACAAGAAACAGAGTCCTATGTTCAATTTCAAGTTAACACTTTGCTTCCAAAGCTCAAATTTTGTCAAAAATCGAACTGAAATAATAAAATAAAAGTGGTGAACAACAGTGAACAACAGTGGCAAGGTATCTTTTTAGTGTATTTGCGTTATGTTTAAGTGACCAGTAACATAGAGCTTGGGACAGTAATAGTCATTAAAAAAAGGCTTTTTCTGCTTTTGACTAAGTGTTTTATCTGATGATTATTTTACGTCTGATATAAGTTTTCTTAAATAAATATCATAGCATACTATAACAATGAAACTTTGAATAAATATTACGATTGTGTGTTCATTATCATCTCACATAGGAGGAAATCAGCAGCAGCAACAGCAGCAACAGCAGCAACAGCAGCAACAACATATGAAGCCTCTGCAGCAGCAGCAACATAATCAACAACATCAACAGCAATTGCAGCAGCATCAACAACATCAACCGCACAAACAGCCTCAGCAGCAGCATCAACAGCATCAACCGCCTTTGCAACAGCAGCAACATAATCAACCGCATAAACAGCCTCAGCAGCATCAGCCGCCTTTGCAGCAGCAGCAACATAATCAACCGCTTAAAAAGCCTCAGCAGCAGCATCAACAGCATCAACCGCCTTTGCAGCAGCAGCAACAGCATCAACCGCATAAACAGCCTCAGCAGCAGCATCAACAGCACCAGCCGCATGTGCAGCAACAGCAACAACATCCTCAGCAACAGCAGCAACAGCACCTGCATCAGCAGCAACAAAATCTGCAGCAGCAACAGCAGCAGCAACATCTGCAGCAGCAGTCTCAACATCAGCAGCAACAGCAGCATCAGCACCTGCAGGAGCAGCAACGGCATCAAAAGCAGCAACAGCGTATGCAGCAACAGCTTCAACAGCTTCAGGAACATCAAAAACAGCAGCAACAGCATCTGCAGCAACAACATAAACAGCAGCAGCATCAACATAATTTGCAGCAGCAGCAACAGAAACAGCAACAACAGAATTTGCAGCAGCAGCAACAGCAGCAACAACATATGCAGCAGCAGCAACAGCAGCACCGTCAGCAGCAGCAGCTGCAGCAGCAGCAACAGCATCAACAGCAGCAGCAACAACATCAACATAATTTGCAGCAACAGCAACATCAACAGCATCAACAGAATTTTCAGCAGCAGCAACAGCAGCAACAACATATGCACCAGCAGCAGCACCGTCAGCAGCAGCACATACAGCAGCAGCAACAACAGCAACAGCATATGCAGCAGCAGTACCGTCAGCAGCAGCACATGCAGCAGCAGCAACACCAACAGCACCAGCAGCAACAGCAGCACCTGCAGCAGCAGCAACAGCAACAACAGAATCCGCAGCAGCAACATCAAATACAACAACTGAAGCCGCAGCAACTGCGTATGATTAACCTGCTCTTTTTAGTTTTTATAATATGTATGGTGGCATAGATCTCCCATACAATTATCACAAGACAACATAAGGTTTTGCGAAAAACATGCGTTGTACACTTACGTATAATGGTATTTATGCTAGATCTTTATAGCGTTTAGGATGTTTTTTTTTCAGATATTTATCTGCTTAATAAACTTTCTGAAAGTGGCCCAAACTAGAACAAGTATTACATGTTATTTCAATATTTAGATAAAAATATATTATTAATTTATCGATACGAACTTAGATAAGTGCACTGTACTGCACGAACAACTCAAGAGTCGGAAAAGCCGTGCATAGGCATTCTACTTCCCTGCATGACTTTATGTTCAGATAAATATTGCAATAAATAAATAGAAACTTATAAGCCATTATAAATTGCAGTTCTATGCCACCATACACATATTTGAATAGTGAGTTTGTGACATGTCTATTTCTTTTACACTGCTTTATGAATTTCAGTGATTGAAATTAAAAACAGTATATATAAAAAGCATAGTAAATTAATTATCTATTTCATCAAATCGATTTCGCTAAATCCACATGAACATGTATTGAACGGAACTTTTATTTTTCATTTTCATTTTTTGTTTGGCATATTAACATACAGGTTTGGTGTCAGATCAGCTCATTAAGTTGCAGTAGTTTTCGGTGGTTTAATAGTTCTTACATTCCTACTGCAATTATGATGTTAGAAAAAATACGTGTTGGCGATTATCTATCAGCTTTTAACTGATACCCTCGTTCATCATGTATAAGGTTTTAACTTGTAACACTGGACTGATTCTGTATGTGTGTATTGATCTATAGAATGCACCATTTGCCATGATTGTTTGTTTTTCAGTTTGGAGTTACAACTTAAGTGCTGGCGAACGCTTTAGAGGTAAAGAATGCTACTTTGTTGTAGGTTATATGTTCATAGATTTTCTTCATTATGTAGAATGTTACCATTGCTGACCTTACAAAAACCATCTCCTTTTGATAAGGATAATTGAGAACCATTAAGGAGCTTGATTTAATAATGCTGAGGCTTTGAACAAAAATAAATTATCATACTATAACAGAAAAACTTAAAATAAATATGACGATATTTTATTCATTCTCTACTCACATAGGAGGCAATGAGCCGCAGACGGTATTTCTGCAATACCGTCGATCGCAACCGCAACAGCTGCAACTGCATCAGCAGCAACTGCATCAGCAGCAACTGCATCAGCAGCAACTGCATCAGCTGCAGCAGCAGCAAATTCAGCCAAAGCATCATCAATGTATTTGTTACTTTTTTTGTTTGTTTCCTTTTTTGGAAATGTATGGTGGCATATATCTGCCATACAATTACCACAATACAACATAAGGTTTTGCGAAAAACATTGTTTTCCTTTTTGGAAATGTATGGTGGCATAGATCTGCCATACATGCCATATCACCGCATAAGGTTTTCGAAAACAATTATACACTTGTGTCACTCCCGCTGAACTACGTTACAATCAGAGGTGCGTCTGTACGACAACGCGATACGGCGTCATAACTACAACGGTTACAGCGTCTTGACAGTTATAGACATACANTCATTTGGGTAATATTTATTTGTATTTCTTTATGGCGTATTTTTAATCAATCAGTAATACAATTTTTAAAGATTTGGTACATTTATTTTTAGATAGAATACTAGTAAAAATATTTAATTAAAGACTGAAATAATCTAAGAATCGCAAATTCAATAATATTTTTTTATGTTTTTAAAAAAAATCAAAAAAATCAGTACAACAATAGTTTACAAGACTTTGAACATTTGTTAATAGCATTAAACTAAATTGAAGATCATCTAGTAATTCAGTCTTTAAATGAACATGTATTGTTACTAGAATTATTTTTTTTTAAATGCACTAATCTTTAAAAAAATTAGTATTTATTTATTTAAATCGTAAATTTACTTTCAATAAAGTTACATTTTAAATTCAATCTACCTTTTGTGGTTTGGTACCTAAAATTATTCTTTTAAAAAAGTTCAGTGGTAGCTCATTCATGCCACTAAATTCTTTAATGTAGGCATTGCATTAATTAATCAATTTACAATTAATCAGCAGTTTGCAAATATATGCCCTTGATGTAAGCCAATAACAGGTGTCATTAACACCTTATTGTAGGTATACCTCTATCAAGATCCATTTGACCGGAACCTCCACAACATTTACTATATAAATACAGTGTACCGAACTTGTTTTTTGACCGAAACCTCTAGTACCCGTCGATACTATACCGTAACCTTAAACATGTTGTAGTAAATGTACTGTAACACTCTATATAAGACGCCGTAACATTTTAATTCATCAACATTTATCTCGTCACACTTACATGCAGTAAATTTTGAGACAGATCTTGATAAGATTGATTTAATATTCTTTCATGCTTACGTTTGTTTGCATTTTCTTATGTTTAATGTCAGACTTTGAATTATTTTCCAATGATTTTATGAGTTGTCTATACAGGTCTGTAAAACTTCCATTTTATCGAGAACATATAAATAAATGACATGGCAAGCTATGAAAGAGGAACACAATATCCGTATTAAAAAAAACATTGGCTTACACTTACAAAAACTATTCAAAATTACCTTTATTAACAATTTATTTTAACAACGTCCCGTATCGTCAACAAACTGTGGAAAGACGCCGTAACCGTTGTAGTAATGACGCCGTATCGCGTTGTCGTACAGACGCACCTCTCATTGTAACGTAGTTCAGCGGGAGTGTGTGTATCATGTTATTTGTGGTGTATCTTGATATCGCGTAGGATGCTTTTTTATGTAAGATATATATCTGCTTAACAAACAACTGGTCTAAAAAACTACGATTTTTATGGGAAAACTATTTCGTTGACTAGTAACAGGAATGTCTGTTCTGTTCTGTTCTGTTCATAATGTCCAAGGTTTTAACACTGGACTTATTCTGTATGTGTGTATTGATTGACAGGAGTTGTCATTTGCTATGATTGATTGTATTTCAGTTTGGAGTTGCAACTGAGTAACCCATTGACATCTTAATAAACTTTACTTTTTTTCTTTTCTTTTAACACTGCATCTTTTCAGACAACCCAAGTGCTGTCGAACGCCAAAGAGGTAAATTATGCAACTTTGTTTGTAGCTTATATGTTCATAGATTTTCTTCATTATGTAGAATGTTACCATTGCTGACCTTACATAACCATCTCCTTTTGATTAGGATAATTGAGAACCATTTAAGAGCTTGATTTAATAATGCTGAGGCTTTGAACAAAAATAAATAATTATATTATAACAGAAAAACTTTTAAAATAAATATTATGATATTTTATTCATTCTCACCTCACAAAGGAGGAAATCAGCAGCAGCAACAACGTCGATCGCAACCGCAACAGCAGCAACTGCATCAGAAGCAACAGCAGCAGCAACAACTTCAACAGCAGCAACAACTTCAGCAGCAGCAACAGCAAATTCAGCCACAGCATCATCAATGTATTTGTTACTTGTTTTGTTTATTTCTTTTTTTTGGGCTTCCTACACAAGGGCGATATTTCGTTGTACATTCTCGCGCGTCGCTTCGTGTATCGCGCAAAATATCGTGTGTCGTTTCGTGTGTCGCGCAAAATATCGTGTCGCTTTGAATATCGCGCAAAATATCGTATGTCGCTTCGTTTGTCGCAAAAATATCGTGTATCGCTTTGTGTGTCGTGTGTTGCCCTTGGTGAAAGGAGGGCAAGATTATAAATGACACTATCCGGATTCCGTACATAGACCTCTTGATAAACACAACCTTTGTTTGTTTTAACATTGCAGCTTCTCGGAGGGGTCAGCATGATAATTCCCTGTCATCCCCACCAAGAATGTTTTCAGACAACCCAAACGCTGTCGAACGAGATAGAGGTAAATTGTGTTTTCAAAATATGTTCATAGATTTTCTCTATATTGCTAGGTTGTAGAGTCTTAGCATTTCTGATCTGACTGAACTAACTCATTTTTGTTGCGATAATTAAAGTCCATTACAGAGCTTTTAATTGACGTTGAGGCTGCAAAAAGGTTATTTTTGCGCGATTGCTAAATAATAATGCACAAACACATATTTATTTATTTTTGAAAAAGCAAGTTTCGTCTTAAAAGCAAGAACGGGAAAAATATTTCAACTGAATATAACTCGTGTGAAATCTGTTAAGCGTTTTCATGCTTTTGTTCGTGAGATCACAGTTGATGTGAAATCTAAACATCAGTGCAATCATAAACACATAAAACATAAGAATAAATATTGTCAAAATCTAACTTTTTACACAGAAATATTTTTTCTGGTAAAAAATCTGAATCTTTCAGCTATTTTCAGGCAATCTTAAAAATTAGATTGCAAGAGCATTACAGATGTTTTGTTATCTACACGGCCTATGCATTTTCTGTTTCCAAAGATCGTTACCTAAACTGTAAATATCTCCTGCCCCTTGGTTCAGAATGCGCATTTAACCCTTTGAATTGAATATTATGCATATTCCTTATATGGGTATAGAGGAAGTAAATGTTTGCGGAAAGCCAAAATCTCTTTTTTGCATCATAGGAGTATGAAATAAATGAGCACAAATGATCACCATATCATGTGAATGTGTAATGTCAAACTTTTGGGCTTAAAGGTCAAGGTCTCAGTAGACAATAGAATAAGTACGTATGCATCATATGAATAAAGTGAAAGGAAAAGGTTTGAACCCGGTCCATAACTTTATTGTACATCTCAGGATTTAAAAATTAATTGAAATAAATGCTCACCATGTCAACTCAATGGGATGCTTGCACAGCCATTGCACTCAAAGGTCAAGGTCAGATTGCATCTTAATGTAAGTAAGCCATATTCTATATATTTATGGATAAACTGACCGTTCATGTTACTGTCCAAAGGGCATTATTGAATTTCAAAATAAATTGTTAAGAATGATAAAAAAAATCAATACAACAGTTTTCATGTTAAATCATCATTCTCGCTAAAAGGCTTTTAGCTCAAGTTCATAGGAGACACTTGCACTTGAAGCTTGGGCATATTTCTTATATAGAACTACCGGGATATGCCCATTCTCAGAAAGATAACTGTGACAAATACTACACGATGAAAGCGCGATGTACCACTTTGCAAGTTTTACGAGCAACTGAAGGTGTAAGACAACGACTAATGAACGAACAAAGAAGTCATAGTTTGCAAATTTTTATTTTATTGCATTAACTACAGGTTCATACTAGAGAGTATCGGTACATCCCATTCTCATCTTTGAACTCGTTTGTCAAAGTACAGCAGTTCTGTAAAATAAATTAAGCATTTGAAATTATTTCAAATGCAGTGCAAACATATTCAAATGTAATTTATACTTTACGGCATGGTATTTAACAAGCACGTGATATAACCGGTAGTCGTTGATACAATTGACGCTATTTTCGGACACTTCAATTTTTCGACTCTTAATTTCGTTATTATTTTTTGTTTTCGGACACGAAACAATTAATTACTTTTAAGTATCCGAAAACATAGAGTAATTACGGTAGATCAAGTATATAAATTTCATGTACGGCCCGATTTATTGTGCATAATCGGATTTAAAAAAAAATATTGTGCAACAAATGATCATCATTTCAAGGAGACTTATCACTCCCAAATCTTATCAATGGTCATGGTTACATGGACACTTAAAGTGTGTGCACTTTCTTTATATTGATAAAGTGATATTGCGATACGAACGAAAGAAACAACTTCGTATACTTACTGTCAAGGTCAAATTTGCGTTTAAAAGTCAAATTGTGTCAGATATAGAACTTCTTTGTTCATGGAGATAATTGAGGTTATTCGGCTCCAGTGTTCATCATATCTTGGCTTATGTGCACACTTGTATAACAGTTTTTTTTTCTAAATGTTACCATAGTGACCATCAATAAAGAGCTCTGGGCAGTAATACTCAGACAAACATGAAGTAATTCTCTGCTTTTGACTTTGTGTTGTAAACGCTTACTATGTTACAACTTTAAAAATCATATGATACAGCCCCATGCAAGTCAGAATAAATAAATGATATGTTGTTCATTCTCAGCTCACACAGGAGGAAATAAGAAGCAGTATCAACAGCAACAGCAACGGCAGCCGCAACAGGAACTGGAACAGCAACCGCAAGATCATATTATTCCATGTACTTATACCTGTTTTTGTTTTTTAGTTTTTGTGATTTCTATGGTGGCTTAGATCTTCCATACAATACCAAAAAAGGTTTGTGTAAACAATAAGTTAACCTTTAACTATCATGTTATTTATACTGTAAATTGATATCGTTTACGATTTTTTTCTATGTAATATATATTTACCTGCTTTAAAAACAATCTGCTATGATATTGGCCCAAACTGAAACCAGGTATTCAGTTAATAAAACATAACTTAAAGTGGTAACTGGATTACTAACATGTTATCATTTACTTTAGAGGATAATTATCTTGAAAAAATATTACGTTATTCATTTACTGCGGAGAACACATTAAATGGTAACAGGAATATTACCGGTGACGTGTTATAATTTATCTTAGCAGATACTTTCATGGTACAATGCACACATTGTTTTCAATACTGCGAAAAATACCTTGCACAAAAAGTAAGTAGTATCAGAAATATTATCATGTTTAAATTAACTTTGCAATATTAATAAAAATGATTATTGACATTTGCAAATGTTTACTATCTAACTATATTTTAAAAAAAATCAGTATTTATATTGCAATAAGATTTTTTTTGCAAACGCTAATTTGTTGACTGGTAACAGAAATATTATATACATAGGGTTTATATTAGAAAGATAATGATGAGCACGGATGGGGGCAAGTATGTTATGTTTTACGTTCGTAGATTATGTTCGTGATAAAATTTGCAATAGTTATATATGGAAGCATATTTGTGCCACCACTTAACAACTTAAAATAACATGAAAATAATGGAGGATTTCGCGAAAAAGAAATTCTTTTCGCGAAAACAGATAAATTTTCATGGAAATAAATATATTATGTTAACACGAATTTATGCATGTTAGTGCTCTAAACTGCCAACACATACAGATACAATTTTCATGAAAATAATGGAAGATTTCGCGAAAACAAGTATTTTTTCTCGAAATCAGATAACTTCATGAAATTATGCATATAAATTCGCGAAAAATGCCAGTTATATAAAAATAGATGCTCTTCAATCGGTGAACATTGTCTTTATCCTACAGACCAAGAACTGGAGTGTACGTGCATACTATAGCAAGTAGTAAGTTTCCTTTTATTGTTTTATTTTTAATGCAAATGCATCTTTGTTGACGAAAATAATGTATCTGTTTTTACATATTTATTTTCAGACACAAAAATGAAAATTACTGGGTGAGAAATGGATGTGCGATTTTTCTGTATTCATTACTGCAATAGTCTATACAGTGTCAATGTCACATTAAGAGTTCATTAAAGAATGTTAGACATTTGGATTTTTTATTTGAATAATAGATCTCTAATTTTCTTTATGTTAATTCCAGATCATGCCCGCATACGATATTCAAGAAGCCGATCTTCAGGGTATGTCATCATCACAGCTTATTGTTTTGTATCGTCAGAGAGGCTATTCTATACGTGAAATTCTTGGAGTTATGGCCATACGACATGGAAAAAACGCAAACGATCAATTTCCCGAGTCTTGAGACGTTACCGCCTGACTAGAGGTCAAAGTCAGCACAGTCTCGAACAAATTATTCAAGGAATATTGCTTGAGTTATCAGCTTGCGGTGAAAATGCTGGTTATCGGCAAATGCATCAAAGACTCCTGATTAATCATGGACTTGCAGCTACATTTGAGATGGTTCGTCTAATTTTAGGACTTATTGATCCACAAGGTGTTGCATTAAGGCAGGCGGGAAGGTTAAGGCGGAGAATTTATATAAACAATGGTCCCAATTTTGCAAGCCATTTAGATGGCTGGGACAAATTAAAGCCATACGGTTTGTCAATCCATGGAGCTGTGGATGTATTTTCCCGTAGAGTGTTGTGGCTGAAATGTTGTGATTCTCACAAAAAGCCGATGTACATATCTAGCTTTTATTTAGACTACATTAGGGAAATTAATGGCATTCCAGTTCGGGTTTACGGTGACCGCGGTACAGAAAATTCTATTGTCCGTGATGTGCAAATGGCATTACGATGGACGGACGCAGATCAGTACCAGGGGATCCTAAGCTTCGTCTATGTTTCATCTAACAGAAATGTCAGAATTGAGAGGTTTTGGCGAAGTCTTCGAGAAATGTGTGGAAATGTCTGGATGAACCATTTTAAAGATATGAGTGATTTCGGATTACTGGACAAATCTGATAGTGTGCACTTAGAATGCATAAGATACTGTTTTCTTCCTGTCATTAGTAAAGACCTGAATGAAGTTTGCAATATTTGGAATACTCATCGTGTTCGTCGAAATAACCGAATGTCATGTCCTGCAGGAAAACCTGAGGTGTTGTTCTTTCAGCCAGAAGTATATGGTGCAAGAGATTGTAAAATACCACTGGTTGACAATAGGGAATTAAATGATGTGGTACGGGAGTATTCTCAACGCCCTCCAGAACTTGGTGTATCACAAGAGTTCCTGACAATTGCAAGAGCAGGTGTCGGAGATTTGAATCTTCAATACCCACCTAGAAACAGAGAAGAAGGAACAGAGCTTTTTGCTGCAATAACCATGTACATTGAACGCCTCGTTTAACACGGAAATGAAACAAAAATGAACTTAATGATACTTCCTTACAAGCTGGCTAACTTGTACATTGGTTGACAAAATATCAATTAACAGATATAGTTGTGTCTGAAAGCAGAGCAAGTACTAGTTTTAAACAAGCTGCTGGATTTGTATGCGCTGTCATTGCCATGAATGATTATGTGTCAATAAAACAATACGTATTTTGTCAGTTTTGCTTTAAAATATATTTTAATAAGTGGCCAAAATGTTAGCTTTATTTGTTAAAAACACCCTGAAATTAAAAAAAAAACAACACACAAACCAGGTTACGTTGTATATGGAATCAATTCCGTCACGGGGGAAGTAGTGTTACACGAAGGGTAGAGTGTCTGGAAATATAATTTCTGGATCACTGCACTGTTTGCGTAACACTTCCAAATTTCAGATGAACGGTGGAATGCTTCTGTTCTGCCCATGTGTGGCAATCGCCCTTATACTGTCAAATAGTTATAAATTTTTTGGGCATACGGTAAGAACAAGGCAACACAAGGTGCGCCTTGAGACGGTTCTGTAAAGACTAAAGATAAACGTGACAAACTGACTCATTACGACTGTCCAATTTGAAATCATTGTGTCTTGCAGTCTTGTCAGAGGGCTGTCAGGTGTCATTTTCTCGTGTTACCTTAAATGCAGGGTTTGTCATAAGGCACTTCTCGTCTTGCCTTGTTCCGCCAATGTGGGGTGAGAATAGCAGTTTTATGCCATACAATAAGTGTTTCATATCCAAACTAATTTTCATTATGCAGTAGTTTACATGTAACCTTGACCTTTGAGTAATATACCTCAAACACACCAGTATATATGGATAAATACAGCAAGAGTTATGTACAACTAACTATTTGTTAAGGTACAACTACACCGAGTATGTGAAAGTGCAAAGGTAAGTCAGAGGTGGCTGTATAAGTTGAATTTGTTTGATGGTAAACAAGATGATATTTAAACAAGAACCGTTCGACATCCTCACACTCGACTTTTCTCAGGGCAGTGCTAGATTATTATTATAAAATGAAAATCTAAATGAAAAAATAAACGTTGAAAATGGGGCATAATTCTGCCAAAATATTTTTTGGATTATCTGTCATGCAAGTTTGTGTTCTCCTTTTGATAGTTAACAACAGCCCATTGTATAAAACTTGGTTATCTTATCCGCCGGTTATCTTTGTCCACTGCTTAAATTGTCCAAATTGGTTAAGACCTTGGTTAACTTTAACAACAAAAACAGACAATATCCAAAGCATGTGATGGTCTCGTTAATCTTCTTATACAATTGTAATCCAAATTAAATTATCCAAAAACCAGAGATATTGAAAAAGATAACCAATGATAACTATTATCAAAGTTTACACAACTGGCTGCAAGTGTTCAAAGTTAGAGGTGAAAACCTTTGATAGTTGTTGAAAAATGGACACCAGTCACACACTTAAACAAGACTGATGTCCTCAACTACAATGGTCTGACAACAATAACTCAACATGCGTTGAAAAGTAGAGCTAAAACACATTAACATGATCAAGTCAAGCAAGGGCAAATAAAATTAATAATGACACTGTTTATTTTAGAAATTATTTATTTAAAATAAGACAGACTTTTTGTCATATCACAGCATAGCAATCAATGTGAAATCAATGCTATCAAAAAGGTTAAGAAAATAAAAAAAAAAAAAAAAACAAGAACTCCGCGAACGAAATTGTGCTACGGACGCAGGCAGGACATGAACCATTGTACCATAAATAGAGATTTAACCTATAAGTCTTAGTGTGACCTTGACCTTAGGGGAAGGGACCTGGCTGTTCAGCATGACACATTGGACAATGATGATGAACATTTGTGCCGAGTTAAATGAAATTCACTTGAAAGATGACGAAGTTATGCTCCAGACACGAATGAGACATGAAAATTGTATCATATATGGAGATTTGACCTATAAGTGTGACCTTGACATTAAAGGTAGGTACCTGGGTGTTTAACGCGACACATCGTCTAATGATGGGGAACATTAGTACCAAGTTAAATGAAATGCGCTTAATAAATGACAAAGTTATGCTCCGGACACGAAACATTGTACCATATAATCATATATGGACATTTGACCTATAAGAGTGACCTTGACCTTGGAGGTAGGGACCTGGGTGTTAAGAGCGACACATAGGAAAATGATGGGGAACATTTGTGCCAAATTAAATGAAATTTGCTTAATAAATGAAGATGTTATGTTTCGGACACAAAACATTGTATCATATAGTCATATATAGACATTTGACCTATTAGTGTGACCTTGACCTTGAAGAATGGGACATGGTTGTTATGTGCGACTCATCATCAAATAATGGGGAACATTTGAGCCAAGTTAATTAAAATTTGCTTTATAAATGACAAAGTTATGCTTCGGACACCAAAAACTGTATCATGTTGTCATAAATAGATATTTGACCTATAAGAGTGACCTTGACCTTGGAGGTAGGGACCCCGGTTTGTAAAGTGCGACATATCGTCTAATGATGTGGATCACTTTGCCAAGTTAAAAGAAATTTGCTTGATAAATGACAAAGTTATGTTCTAGACGCGAAACACTATCATATTGTCATATATGGACATTTGACCTATTAGTATTACATTGATCTTGGGGGTAGCAATCTTCATTTATGGCGAGACACATCGTCTAATAGTAGGGAGCCTTTGTAGCAAGTTGAGTGAAATTTGATTAGTGATAAATGGCAAAGTTATGATCCGGTCAAAAACGGGATGGACACACAGACGGACGGACGATCGCGATTCACATATCCCCCTCCGACCTATCAAAAGGGGGGGGAGATAACAACTTAAACTGAAGGATATAAAATGCGAAAAAAAATGAAAATTTGGGTAATACAGAACTTTTTCAAACTCTTCACAGACAGGCCTTTTAAACTGAGTAAGCTTTATTAAATAATAATCTCAAAGATGGCAATGTATAACATTTATGTTCATTGGTATTTGCTATTTTTTATTAAAATGGTACTAAAAGTATACATTAATATTTTATTAAATGTTACTAAAAGTATACATTTTTTATCAGAAAACTTAAGTTTTAACTTTGTTCTCAAGAATTAAATCTTAAAAAAATTACCGTTTTACATAAAGGGACGTAGTTTCTCTTTCATTAGCATGAATATTTTTACCAGCTATCAAGCAATGTCTGGAATGAATAAAAAATGTATTTTATAGTTAATTTTACAATATTAATTATTTTCAGCCTTATCAAAAATGACTTCCATTGTCTTAAATTTGTTCATTTGACTCTATTGCTAAAATATACACTTTCATTGTGTAAGAAATAAAATCTGGAAAAATTTAAACAAACTATGTTATATATAAAAATATCCAAATATTTACACATGTAATGTCAATCTTACATTAAGAAATTTGAAATCAATATCCAAATTTGAACAAATTAATATCCACACTTAAGATACCCTGGTTTAATAAGTGCTCTATAAGATATGTAAAAACATAGCAATTATAAAACATAATCCAAAAGTACACAAGTATACATGAACATATATGCTGGCATCTTATGTTTAAAACCCTCAAGTCAAATAAACAAGGCCAAGATGGCGCTAAATAAGTCTTTGTAAAACTATTTACCAACAGGATAACAAGGAAATCAAAAGAAGAAATACTTTGTGCTCAAGTGAGTAAACCCTAATTTCCAAAATAATGAAAAACATCATAACATCATGTGTGTCACCCTCCTTGGGTATTTCTTAATACTTTTCATTAAATATTGATTAAAACTACATAGTATGAGCTTGGTTACGGTTGTATAAAAACACATCTGTGTTTTCATTGGTTAATCAATCGTACCCAACTACTCCCTCGCCATAAATCAGTCAAAGAAACATAGTTTTATTTAGTAAACCGTTTTTTACATTTTGAACTGACACCTGCAAATGGGGCATACCGAACCCCTTTCTTCCTATTCGCAGCTGCAAACGTAGCACAGTATATGTGTCCACAGTTTCAAAAGGTATCGCAATATTTATCTCTGCAAATCTGGCATGTTGGAATTCTAGGATAGGTAAAACTCTGAAAAGAAAAAACACTCACAAAAGACCATATTAACAATTTTAACACTTCATGTTAAATAATTAAGGTCTTACAAGGTTTAATAAAGTGCCTCAGACACTCTGGGTAATTAGTTAATTTAATATGGTTTAAACTCTTATTTTTTTAAGCAAATCAGTTGACAAAATGAAGAACAACATCAAATAAATATCATCCCTTGTACATAAACAGGGAAATTTGGTGTATTTCCAGCTTGCTTTTATTTTTAAAGAGTATTTAAACACTTACCACTGGTGACACATAATCATGGTCCGAATGCCCGTCCAGCTGCTGGTTCCCAAGTGAATGCCCGTCCAGCTGCTGGTTCCCAGATGAATGCCCGTCCAACTGTTGGTTCCCAGATGAATGCCCGTCCAGCTGCTGGTACCCAGTTGAATGCCTGTCCAGCTGCTAGTTCCCAGTTGAATGCCCGTCCAGTTGCTGGTTCCCAGTTGAATGCCCGTCCAGCTGCTGGTTCCCAGATGAATGCCCCTCCAGCTGCTGGTTCCCAGATAAATGCCCGTCCAGCAATATCTGGTTTATTATGAGTTATCATGTTGGCGGTCAAGTAGATGTAGTTCGGCCTGATAAACTCCCCCTCCCCACTGGTAACCTCTATTGCAGTATATTTACGACACAGCAAAAAGTAAAAAAAAGCTCTTGGACAGCTGTAACAAAAAATATACGTTTACCACTGAAAACATTGATTTATATGAATACGTGCCTTCCAAAAATATATTTTTTAAAGAAGTGTAGACCAAAAACATTTCAAACATTTTTAATAACAATTAATATCATTATTATATACAATTAATAGATCTTCTTTGTATTAGTTAATTAAAACATACTTACAGACCACGCGTAGAACACCACGTTAGGTATTCACGTTAAAGGCTCTGAAGAGCATCTACTTTTAGATCTGGAAATTTTCGCGAATTTTTTAAGGTTTCGTGAAAAGGTTTCAAGAAAAGCCTTCCGTTATTTTACTCTTTTCATGAAAATGTATTTTTTCCAAGGTTTCATGAAAATTTATCTGTTTTCGATAAAAGTGATTAATTTTCGTGAAAACTTTCACTTATCTTTATGTGGTGGCAGTTTAGAGCACTAACAGGGAAAAATTCGCGTGAAAATAATTTATTTTCTTTTCGTGAAAATTTATCTGTTATCGTGAAAACAATTTTTTTTTTGCGAAATCCGCCATTATTTTCACGTTATTTCATCTGGTAAGTAGTGGCACAAATATGCTTCCATAGTTATATTATTCAAATATCTAGCAAACGCAAGAAATAAAATTCTCGTCATCCCTGGGTACTTTGCGGGCATTAAGTTTAATAGTTTAATGTCTAACAAAAATGTATGAGGTTATTATATGGCCGATCTATGCCACCATACATATATTTATATCGTAAGTTTATGAAATGTTTTTTTGCCTTCATACTGCTTAATGAAAATCAATAATTAAAGTTGAACTAACAAGACTGAAGAAAACAACTAGTAAAGTAATTATCACTGTCTTCAAACAAATTTGGCTTAATCAACATTCTCATTTGTATTGTAGCATTTTCACATACAGTTTTGGTGTCACATTACCTTTAGTTCCAGTGGTTGTCAGTGATTTGAATAATTCTTCTTTCCTCACTGCAATTATATTGTTTGAACAAGCATGTTAGATTGTTTTTATCAGCTTTCAAATAATACCCTTGTCCATCATGTACAAGGTTTCAATGGCATAATATTTTACACTGAACTTTTTCTTTATGTGTGCAGTCACTGTGGGAGGACGTAAGAACTATTTGCCCCGACTTATTATATTTCAGTTTAAAGACAAAGTGTACCATGGAAAACCATATGGGTAAAATGACAGTACACAACTGGCCCATAACTTTATTATATTATGCATGATGAGAATTAAATATACATTTTCACAAATGCGCATCGTATAAAGACAATTTGTAGCGCGCCAGAACCAGCATCATAGGTTCAAGGTCATGGTTACACATTGCGTCCGAGTGTCAAATTGTGTCAGGAATATAATTTCTTTTTGCATTGAGAGAAATGAGGTTATTTTGACACATTTATTGTGCAACATTTTAAAGCAGAGCAAGTTACATATCCCCAGTTTCAAGGTATAGTTAATACTGAAATAGCGACTGCTTGATATATAAACATTTGTGGACTTGTTCTGTCCCAACCATAATTTTGAACTCCATTGAGCAATTCTGAATAAGTTTGGCAAAGAGTGTTACCAACGTCAGATGGTATGTCGCGCGCAAGAAGCAGCATACTTTATTCAAGGTTAAGGTCACACATGGAGTTCGAAAATCAAATCGTGTCCGGAGTAGAACGTATTTATGCAAAGAGAAAAACAATTCAATTGGGGGTTACCTTAAAATGTTTCCGTTCCGTAAAAACAAAAAAAAATGCATATCATTAAAGTTATTTAATTTAAAGCTCTGGTTCGCTTGCATGTTAATAGTGTTGGAACAGAAAATGTCTTAATATTAATTCCATCCTCAGCCTCCCGGAAAGCAGCTAAAAATGGCAGCCCATCACATCACCATGACAATAAAGGTAGGTGTTTCTGCATTGCTGTATTGAAACAAGCCACGACTATTATACAGGTTCTGTCATACTATTTTACATGGTGAACGCAAACGTGTTCAGAGTTTAAATGTTCTCTTTAACACGATATATTCTAGAGCTATAGTGCAAGCACACATGTATATGATTGCACAACTGCTGTGCACTAGGCAGATGCTGAATATGTGAGAACTGTGTTCGAGGATCGTGCCATATGCTGTAATTGTCTGGCATTCACATATGAAACATTGTTTTTGGCCGCATAACATTGTTCAGCATTGATGAAATAGCAAACAGCTTTGTGGAAGTGAAGCATATTTATGGAATTTCCTATAGCTTGGTGGAAGTGATGAACATGATGAGACTGAGTTTGTAAGTCAAGAACCAGGTCCCAAGGTCAAGGTCGAAATTCAATGTAAAATTTCCTTTACACTTTGTAGCATAATTGTGTCCATCCAATTCAAAAGTAATTAGCATGTTGAGATGGCTTGTGCGCTAGAAGTAGGAACAAGGTAAAGGTCACAATTTAAGGCCACATGTACAATTTAGGAAATTGTACTTGATCTTTCGTCATAATTTATGAGATAAACTTTCGCGCACAAGAACCAGGAAATTTGTACTTGACACTTTTTTCGGAGCATAACTTTGTCTAGCATGACTGGATTTTCAAATAAGATTCCGAGAGTATATAAGATATTTTATAATCAACGAGGTCTAAATGTTTTATGTTGCATGGGGAAAGTTCCTATTCAAAGTTGTTTTTTCATGCCCCTTGGCTGTTTTTTTTTAAGATTAAGTTAACGTTTTTTTCCTTAAATGGATGTAGTGAAAGTAAATGTGTGTGTAAGGCCCATATCGCTATTTTGCATAATGGGCGTATGTAATCAATTGGAACAGAAGATCACCATATCAGGTCAATGAGTTACGTGTATACCCATTGTGCTTTAAGGTCAGGGTCACATAAGATACTTGAATATGTGCATATTCCACTAAAAGTGAAAGAACACATGTCAGGGCAATAGCTTTATTGTATTTCGGATTTTGAAATATATTTGCACACATGATCCCCATATCAAGTCGGTGTGATGCGTGCAAAACCATAGTGAAAACGCCATTTTCGTAATATTAATGGATATAGTGAACGTACATGTTGGTGTTCATAACTTTATAGTACATCATGTGATTTCAAATAAATTGACACATATGATCACCTTATCAATACAACGGTTTTCATGTAAAATCATCTTGCTCACTTAAAGAGCAAGGTAACAGTGGACACTTCATGCTTGTGCATATTTCTTACATGTATATTGAAATAGATAAAGTACAAGTTCATGTAAGGCCGTCACTCTTTTGTGCCTGATAGGATTTAAAAATAAATTGGTACACATGATCATGATTTCAAGATGACGCGTCACTACAAAATCATGTCACTTGATTTAAGGTCATAGTCACATGGATACTTTCTTTATATGTATAATGACAGTACATGTCGGACCCATAATTAAATTGCACATGTTGGAAATTCGATTTAAATTTACAATACTGATCATCATTTAAAAGAAATGTGTACCGCAGAAGAACAAACCTCTTAAGCTTAGGGTTAACGTAACATTTTGAGTCAAATGTCAAATTGTGTCGGGAATAGAACGTTTTGTGCAGAGATATAATGTAGGTTAATTTGGCTTAAATGTTCACCATTGTTTGGCTAAAGTGTACACTTATATAGCTGGCCTTAAAACTGGTGAACAACTATGTTAAAGTATCTGTTTAGCATTTTGTTAAATGTATTAAGTGACTAGTAATCTAGAGCTCGGGACATTAATACTCAGAAATATCGAGTCTCACTCTCTGCTTCTTACTTGTTGTTGTACATGCTTGTTATGTTTCGTCTGATCCAAGTTATTAAAAAATCACATTATACAATAACATGAAAATTAGAGATCACATGATATTTTTTTATTCTCAGCTCACAGGAGGAAATCATCAGCAGCAACTGCAGCAGCAGCAGCAGATTTAACCTTAGTGATCCTGTCGTGCTTTTCCATTATTTTGTTCATGCATTCATAGCTTCTGTTGAATCTGTGCAATCAAAAACAATTTAACATTATAATAAATACTGAATTGGCCAATTGTAACTTATTACACAGGAATAAATCTTAATGCATTTATTCGAACTTGTTCATTTTATTTCAGTCCATAAAGTACATAAGATATAAAGAACATAACATATATTTTGTTATCTACAAGGTCTGGTGGTTGGTCGGTTGCAACCGTTGCATGGCAAAAGTTCCTTATCAAAGTTGTTAATGTGTCATATGCGCCTTGGCTTTAGAATCGAAATACCCAGTTCACTATTTACTTTAAATGGTAAAAACGTTTCTTATATTGATATAGAAAGTAATGGTTTGTGTAAGACCCATAACTCTAATATGCATGATGGGAGTTTGAAAATACATTGTCATAAATGATCACCATATAAAGTCTATTTGGGGCATGCACAACCATATCACGATTTTAAAGTTCAAGGTCACAATGGACACCTATATGTCTTATATGTATTATGTTTTAATAAATTGGCACAAATGATCATAATATCAAGGTAATGCGTTGCATGGAAAACCATATCTCTCGCTCTATGGTTCTCTTGACACTCGAAATATGAGCAAGCCATATTCTTAATATGTATGGTTAAAGATAAAGAACATATTCGTGTCTTGTTAATAACGTTCCAATGCATGAGTTGATATTGAAATTAATTAGAACACATTTATCCCCATATCAAGACACCATGTTGCGTGTAAAAACGATTTTTTTCTCACAAAAGAAAGAAGTAGACAATGCATATTTCTTAGATGGAAATAGAGAAGATAAATGTTCTTCTGAAGCCTACCACTTAATTGTGCAGTATAGGATTTTGAAAATAAATTAGAACAAAAGACAAACCATGTTACTGGCTTAAAGGTCAAGGTCACAGTGGACACTTGAAATGTGATCTCTTTATATGGATAAGGTACATGTTTGGCCCATAACTTTATATGCATGATTGGAATTGAACAGAAATTTACAAAAATGAGTATCATATAAAGACAATGTGTGACGGACGTCTTGTATGTATAAGATAAAGGTCAAATTTTCGTCCAAAGGTCAGATTGTGTAAGGAAGAAAGGTCAGATTGTGTAAGAAAGAGAACTTCTTTAATGCAATGAGAGAATTGAGGTCAATCTGAAACATTCAATCCTCACTGTTTTAAGAAAGTGTGTCCCAATCAAGTAGCGTATCCCCAGTTTCAAGGTTTATGTTATACTTTAATTTCAAATGTTATATATATATATAGTAAACTTTTGTGCACATTTTCTGTCCCTACCATAACTTCAAAATCCCTTGAACAATTCTGAAATAACATGACAAATTTAGGTACCAACACCAGAAGGTGCGTCGCGCAAGGAGCAGCCTACTTAATTTAGGTTAAGGTAAAAATGGTTTTCTAAGGGCTAATAGTAGCATTTGGTACCGGAACATGAGTCTTAAATAAGCCCAGGAACATGTGCAAGATTTGAGTGTGATGGTTCAAAGCACCTTCAGGACAGATAACACACTATGACTTAAGTAAATCCACGTTAACATCCATCTAGAGCTATCACTGGCCATTATTAACACTCCAGTTTTGAAACAGATGTATAGAATTTAGAATTGATGCTGAATTATGACTTTTTATAGACCCATGTGCTGGTACCAAATGTTTCAACTGAGGAACGTGAAAGCCGAACGTCCAGGGTCCAAACAGCAGAGGTTTTGAATGCATTTGCAACATGAATCGACGAGGGAAATATTGCGAAAAAAGTATGTGTTAAAACGAATAGATTTTAATGCTTAGTCTCTTTTTAATCTTGTCAGAGGATGAGCTATTGGTAAAGGGAAAATCATCCGGCATCCGTAATATACACAATGGGGATTATTTTTAAAATCGAGATTTTACTTTTACCAAATCTTCACAAAACATGCATTGTTTGTGTATAACCATAAAATCTCTGTTATTATTATTGGGCCAGATGCCACCACTAAAACCAGAGATATTCCTTTTTTTCTTCAAATTTCTGCTAAGTGATTAAGTCATTTTCCAGTAACCTACAGATACAGATACAGAATATGCGGTTTGAAGCTTATCTTAGCCAAACCTGCTTAGGGTGATCCCCATTTGATTGTCGTTCGTCTCACGTCGTTCGTCGTCAATATTTATCTTGTGAACACTCTAGAGGCCCCATTTATTGACAATCTTTATTAGACTTGGTCACAACATTGTGCATAATGATATATGGACGGAGTTTAAAACTTGTTAATGTCGGGTCAAACTCACTAGATCAAATTTAAGAAAAAGGTTATTAACCCACTAGAAGTCTGTTTTCCAAATCTTAATGACACTTACACAGAACGTTTTTTCTAATGAATTCTCAGTTGAGTTCAAACATGGCTCCATTCAGTTGAAAAACTTTGCCTGCATAAAGTAGGGAATTTTCTTTTCTAGGCTGATAATGAATCCTTGTGAACACTCTAGAAGTCGCATTTGTTGTCCAAATGTTTAAAAACTTGTCCAGAACATGTGTATCAATTATATCTTGATGAGTTCAAAATGGTTTTGGTCTGATCAAGAACATGACTATATGAGGTTGGGGCAGTGCTCATTCAATTGCTTTAATGATAACTTGTAAACATTCCAATTCAACTTCTTCTGGACTGCTTCATATGTGAATCGCCTGAGCTAAGAAAAAAAAAGAAAAAGAAAAGATTCTCTAAAGTCGTAAGGGTCAGGTGTTAAAGTTTTTCGTGTGTAACAGCGTATAATTTGTTCTCTACAAAGTTTGTTCATTTCATGATACTTGGGGTCGTAATTGGCCATGCCCCATGGGCCAAACGCTTTACTGTTAAATGCTTTGAATACGCGATAAGAAATATGCGCGTTCTTTTCAAACCAACACCTTTTTCAATTCATGTAGTCATTAATTCGCGTCGACATGTAGACTCGAGAATAAAAGATAAAGTAAAAACGGACATATGCTTATTTCAAATAAACAATTTCTGACTTTAATTAATTTTGCTATTTCGTGGATGACGTCAGATTATGGTCCTTTATAAAGATTGTTCATAGCATGCCCATGCGCATGGGCATGCCCAATTACACAGGTAAGCGATCGAGCGCCATCTTGGAACCCTTTTTTCTTCAACAAAAATAGATTTTAAGGAACTAATATTTAAGCGAGATCGGACGAATATCACTGGATAAAATGCCCTTTGTTTCTGAATTAAAAATGACATTATTTAAAATGGATGACCAGACGAGGAATTTGGAAAGAAAATGCCAAGAAACCATAGATCATGTCGCTAAATATACCCCCAGTACCTTAAAAACCAAGGCTGAAAGACCCCAGATGACATCAGTATTTCTGTTATTGGCAAGAAAGACTTTCGATATCTCATGAAAGAGCGATGCCGCATAAAAGGTATCCATCTCCATGGAACCAATGCACAAATGCCACCTGCAACAGAACTGAACTCATGTCTATACTCACTGGGCTCCTGACTAGTTGTTGATCCGGAATCTACATCAGGGACCCATTGCTTGAAGAAGAATACCTCCTCGCTACCGGCCTGTCATCAACACAACTTCAAGGCTTAAATAGTTGCGCTCAAAACAAGAGCAGTTCACATTGAACACAGCTGTCTCTCGCTAAACAACGTTGTGGTTTTTAGCGACGCAAAGTCAGCCCTGCTGGTAAGCAGTAGTGTCTTTACTGCTGTTTGAAGGCAGTTGTGTCTTTACTGCTGTTGATTGGCAGTACTATCTTTACTGCTGTTGGTAGGCATTTGGTGTCTTTACTGCTGTTGGTAATCAGTAGTTTATTTATCGATGTTGGAAGGCAGTATAGTCTTTATTGCTGTTGGTAGGCTGTCGTGTCTTTTCTGATATTGGTGTGCATTAAGTGTACTTACTGCTGCTGGAAGGCAGTAGTGTCTTTACTGCTATCTGTTGGCATTTAGTGTCTGTATTGCTGTTGGTTAGCATAAGTGTCTTTATTGCTGTTAATAGGAAGTAGTTATCTTTACTGTTGGTGGTAGGCAGTAGTGTCTTTACTGCTGTTGGTAGACAGTAGTGTCTTTACTGCTGTTGGTAAGCAGTAGTGTCTTTACTGCTGTTGGTAAGCAGAAGTGTCTTTTCTGTTGTTTGTAGACAGTAGTGTCTCTACTAATGTTGGTAAGCAGAAGTGTCTTTACTGCTGGTGGTAAGCATTAGTCTCTTTACTGCTGTTGGTACGCAGTTGTGTCTTTTCTGCTATCGGTAGGCAGTAGTGTCTTTACTGCTGTGGGTAAGCAGTAGTGTCTTTACTGCTGTTGGTACGCAGTAGTGTCTTTACGGCTGTTGGTAGGCATTAAACGTCTTTACTGATGTTGGTAAGCAGTAGCGTCTTAACTTCTGTTGGTAAGCAGTATTGTCTTTTCTGCTGTAGTGAAGCAGTAGTGTCTTTACTGCTGTTGGTAAGATTAAGTGTTTTTTTGCTGTTGGTTGGTAGAAGTGTCGTTAATGCTGTTGGTAAGCAGTAGTGACTTATCTGCTTTTGGTACGCAGTAGTGTCGTAACTGCTGTGTGTTCGCAGTTGTGTCTTTACTGCTGTTGGTAGACAGTAGTGTCTTAACTGCTGTTGGTAGACAGTAGTGTCTATTGTTTTTGTTAAACATTGGTGTCTTTACTGCTGTTGGCACACATACGTGTTTTTACTGCTGCTGGTAAGCATATGTGTCTGTATTGCTGTTGGTGGGCAGTAGTATTGTAACTGCTGTTGGTACGCAGTAGTGTCTTTGCTGTTGATGGTAGAAAGTAGTGTCTTGACTGCTGTTGGTACACATAAGTGTCTCTACTGCTGTTGGTAAGCAGAAGTGTCTTTCCTGCTGTTGGTAAGTAGTAGTGTCGTAACTGCAGTTGGTACACAGTAGTGTCTTTACTGATGTTGCTTAGCAGTAGTGTTGTTACTGCTGTTTGTAAGCAGAAGTGTCTTTACTGCTGTTTGGTACACATTTGTGTCTCTACTGCTGTTGGTACGCAGACGTGCATTTACTATTGTTTGTAGGTAGTAGAGTTGTTAATGCTGTTGGTATGCAGAAGTGACTATACTGCTGTTGGTACGCAGTAGTGTCTTAATTGCTGTTGGTAGACAGAAGTGTCTTTAATGTTGTTGGTACACATTAGTGTGTATACTGCTGTTGGTAAGCAGTAGTTTGTTTACTGCTGTTGGTAAGCAGTTGTGTCTTTACTGCTGTTGGTAAGCAGTAGTGTCTTTACTGCTGTGGTAAGCAGTAGTTTGTTTACTGCTGTTGGTAAGCAGTTGTGTCTTTACTGCTGTTGGTAAGCAGAAGTGTCTTTACTGCTGTTGGTACACAGTAGTGTCTTTACTGCTGTTGGTTAGCAGTAGTGTATTTTCTGTTGTTGGTAAGCAGAAGTGTCTTTACTGCTGTTGGTGAGCAGAAGTGTCTTTACTGATGTTAGTTAGCAGTAGTGTCTTTACTGCTGTTGGTTAGCAGTAGTATCTTTACTGATGTTGGTAAGCAGTAGTGTCTTTACTGCTGTGTGTAAGCAGTAGTGTCTTTACTGATGTTGGTGAGCAGTAGTTTCTTTACTGCTGTTGGTAAGCAGTAGTGTCTTTACTTATGTTGGTACACAGTTATGTCTTTACTACTGTTGGTAATCAGTAGTGTCTATTCTACTGTTGGTTATCAGCAGGGTCTTTACTACTGTTGGTAATCACTAGTGTCTTGACTGCTGTTGGTACGCAGTAGCGTCTTTACTGCTGTTGGTACGCAGTAGTGTCTTTACTGCTGGTCGTATGCAGTAGTTTCTTTACTGCTGTTAGTAAGCAGTAGAGTCTTAACTGCTGTTGGTAAAGAGTACGTATCTTTCCTGCTGTTGGTAAGCAGTAGTGTCTTTACTGATGTTGGGAGTATTTAAGTGTCTTTACTGCTGTTGGCACACAATAGTGTTTTTACTGCTGTTGGAAATCAGAAGTGTGTTTAGTGCTTCTGGTAAGCAGTAGTGTATTTTCTGCTGTTGGTACGCAGTAGTTTCTTTACTGCTGTTGGTAAGCATTAGTATCTTTACTGATGTTGGTAAGCAGTAGTTTATTTACTGCTGTCGGTGGCAGTAGTGTCTTTACTGATGCTGGTGAGCAGTAGTTTCTTTACTTCTGTTGTTTAGCAGTAGTGTCTTTACTGCTGTTGGTAAGCAGTTAGTGTCTTTACTGCTGTTAGTAAGCAGTAGTTTCTTTACTGATGTTTGTAAGCTGTAGTGTCTCTACCGTGTTGGTAAGCAGTAGTGTCTTTACTTCTGTTGGCAGGCAGTAGTGTCTTTACTTTTGTTGTTAGGCAGTAGTGTCTTTTCTGCTGTTGGTACGCAGTAGTGCCTTTACTGCTACTGGTAGGCATTAAGTCTTAACTGCTGTTGGTAAGCAGGAGTGTCTTTCCTGCTGTTGGTACACAGTAGTGTCTTTACTGCTGTTGGTACGCAGTAATGTCTTTACTAATGTTGGTAGGCATTAAGCGTTCATACTGCTGTTGGTAAGCAATAGTGTCCTTACTGCTGTTGGTAGCAGAAGTGTCTTTACTGATGATGGTACACAGAAGTGTCTTTACTGCTGTTGGTACGCAGTAGTGTCTTTACTGCTGTTGGTAAGCAGTAGTGTCTTTACTACTGTTGGTAATCAGTAGTGTCTTTACAACTGTTGGTACACAGTAGTGTCTTTACTACTGTTGGTAATCAGTAGTGTTTTTACTTCTGTTGGTACGCAGTAGTGTCTTTACTGCTGGTTGTAATCAATAGTGTATTTACTGCTGTTGGTAATCAGTAGTGTCTTTACTACTGTTGGTACACAGTAGTGTATTTACTACTGTTGGTTATCAGTAGTGTCTCTACTACTGTTGGTACACAGTAGTATCTCTACTGCTGTTGGTACGCAGTAGTGTATTCACGTCTGTTGGTACGCAGTAATTTCTTAACTGCTGTTGGTACACAGTATTGTCTGTACTGCTGTTGATACTCAGTAGTGTCCTTACTGCTGTTGGTACGTAGTAGTGTCTGTACTGCTCTTGGTAAGCAACTCTTGGTAAGCAGTAGTGTCTTTTCTGCTGTTGGTGCGCAGCATTGTTTTTACTGCTTTGATACGCAGTAGTGTCTTTACTGATGTTGGTAGAATTAAAATATCTTTACTGCTGTTAGTAAGCAGTAGTATCTTTACTGCTGTTGGTAAGCAGTAGTGTCTTAATTGATTATGGTACACCGTAGTGTATTGACTGCTGTTGGTACGCAGACGAGTCTTTACTGCTGCTGGTAAGCACTAATTTGTTTACTGTTGTTGGTAAGCAGTAGTTACTTTACTGCTGTTGGTAAGCAGTAAGTGTCTTTAATGATGTTGGAACACAGTAGTGTCTTTACTGATGGTGGTACACATTGGTGTTTTTACTGCTGTTGGTAAGCAGTAGTGTCTAAATTGCTGTTGGTACGCAGTAGTTTCTTTACTGCTGTTGGTAAGCAGTAGTGTCTTTACTTCTGTTGGTAAGCAGTAAGAGTCTTTACTGCTGTTGAAACACAGTACTGTCTTTACTGCTGTTGGTACACATAAGCGTTTTACTGCTGTTGGTAAGCAGTAGTGTGTTTACTGCTATTGTTAAGCAGTAGTGTCTTTACTGCTGTTGGTAAGCAGTAGTGTCTACTGCTGTGGTAAGCAGTAGTGTCGTTACAGCTGTTGGCACACAGCAGTGTATTTACTGCTGTTGGTAAGCAGTAGTGTCTTTACAGCTGTTGGTAAGCAGTAGTGTCTTTACAGCTGTTGGTCAGCAGTAGTGTCTTTACTGCTGTTGGTAAGCAGTAGTGTCTTTACAGCTGTTGGCACACAGTAGTGTATTTACTCTGTTGGTAAGCAGTAGTGTATTCACTGCTGTTGGTACACAGTAGTGTCTTTTCTTCTGTTGGTAAGCAGTAGTGTCTTTACTGATGTAATTAAGCAGTAGTGTCTTTACTGCAGTTGGTAAGCAGTAGTGTCTTTACTGCTGTTGGTGAGCAGTAGTGTCTTTACTGATGGTAGTAAGCAGTATTGTCTTTACTGCTGTTGGCTAGCAGAAGTATCTTTACTGATGTTGGTAAGCAGTAGTGTTTTTACTGCTGTTGGTAAGCAGTACGTGTCTTTACTGCTGTTGGTAAGCAGTAATTTTTTTACTGATGTTGGTAGTATTTAAGGGTCTTTTCTGCTGTTGGCACACAACAGTGTATTTACTGCTGTTGGAAAGCAGAAGTGTCTTTACTGCTGCTGGTAAGCAGTAGTGTTCTTTACTGCTGTTGATAAGCAGTAGTGTCTTTACTGCTGTTGGTAAGCAGTAGTGTATTTACTTCTGTAGGTAAGCAGTAGTGTCTTTACTGCTGTTGGTAAGCAGTAGTTTCTTTATTGCTGCTGGTAAGCAGTAGTGTCTTAACTGCTGTTGGTAAGCAGTAAATGTCTTTACTGCTGTTGGTAAGCCGTAGTGTCTTTACTGCTGTTGGTAAGCAGTCGTGTCTTTACTGCTGTTGGTACGCAGTAGTGTCTTAACTACTTTTGGTAGGTAGTATTGTCTTTACTGCTGTTGGTAAGCAGTCGTGTCTTTACTGCTGCTGGTACGCAGTAGTGTCTTTACTGCTGTTGGTAAGCAGTAGTGTCTTAACTGCTGTTGGTAAGCAGTAGTGTCTTTGCTGCTGTTGGTAAGCAGTGTTGTCTTTGCTGCTGTTGGTATGCAGTAGTGTCTCTACTGCTGTTGGTAAGCATAGTGTCTTTATTTCTGTTGGCAGGCAGACGTGTTTTTACTTCTGTTGTTAGGCAGAATTGTCTTTACTGCTGTTGGTACGCAGTAGTGTCTTTAATGCTGTTGGTAGGCATTAAGTGTTTTTAGTGCTGTTGGTAAGTTGTAGTGTCTTCCCTGCTGTTGTCACACAGAAGTGTCTTTACTGCTGTTGGTTCGCAGTAGTGTCTTAACGCTTTTCTTTTGTTGGTAATCAGTAGTGTCTTTACTACTGTTGGTAATCAGTAGTGTCTTTACTACTGTTGGTACACGGTAGTGTCTTTGCTACTGTTGGTAATCAGTAGTGTCTTTACTTCTGTTGGTACGCAGTTGTGTCTTTACTGCTGTTGGTAATCAGTAGTGTCTTTACCTCTGTTTGTAATCAGTAGTGTCTTAACTGCTGTTGGTACACAGTAGTGTCTTAGCTGCTGTTGGTACGCAGTAGTGTCTTTAATTATGTTGGTACACAGTTATGTCTTTACTACTGTTGGTAATCAGTAGTGTCTATACTACTGTTGGTTATCAGCAGTGTCCTTACTACTGTTGGTAATCACTAGTGTCTTGACTGCTGTTGGTACGCAGTAGCGTCTTTACTGCTGTTGGTACGCAGTAGTGTCTTTACTGCTGGTCGTATGTAGTAGTGTCTTTACTACTGTTGGTACGCACAAGTGTCTTTACTGCTGTTGGTACGCAGTAGTGTCTTTACTGCTGTTCTTAGGTAGTAGTGCCTTTACTACTGTTGGTACGCAGTAGTGTCTTTAATACTGTTGGTAATCAGAAGTGTCTTTACTACTGTTCATAGGTAGTAGTTTCTTTACTTCTGTTGGTACGCAGTAGTGTCTCTACTGATGTTTGTAGGTACAAGAGAGGGGTCCTATTATATTATATCAGAGAGAAATCTTTTCGCCTGTGTGATGGTCGAAGAGATTTTCTATAGGATGCAGATGGGAGGCAGTCGTGTGATTGATAGTGATGATGTATTTATGAGTTACTATGATAAAGTAAAATGTGTACCTCACACTACTGAATAATAGCGCGTACGTTCATCAATTTAAGTAGACATTGATACATAAAGCTCTACTTAGATAAGTTCAATGTATTAAACTATTAAATGCGTACTAGTTGATATTGGATAACAGTATTCTTATTGAATGATTGATAATGATATAATTTTGCTAAACAAAATTGTGCAACATCCGATCTTCCAAGTTCTTATTTTAATAGACGTTTTATAGTTTCCTCTAGTTTTAATGGTCGTACGAAGCTTGATTGTTAATTGTTAACATCGTTCTTTATATGCGGACACCATTGTATTCTGTTAATTTCTTAAGTTGTCTAGTGCTTGAGTAAGCGGATAATGGGACATTGCAATCCCTGTTTTCAATTCCATTCAGACCGCTGCAAATTGTCGCGAGTGTGCTTCGGTTTTGCATTGTGTGTTAAATTTGGGTTCTGTGAAGACGATACCAATAAGCATCCTGATTGTAAAATATTGAGGTACGATTTGTATCCCAGTGAGCCAAGTGTAAATATGTAGCTCGGTTTAATCTGAAGGGAAATACGACTATGAACTGATAAAATTAAATTTTAAAATACAGTAATCACCGGCGTATCCTAAGGATACGTTCATGCATTGTTATCACTAAGCGCAATTTGAATGATAATAATTAATGTATTAATTTAATTTTGTTTTTTTTCAGAGGCATGGATCTAAAGTGATGCTCACTGATTTCACGCTTTATTGTAGCCATGCTAGTTATAAAGCTTTATTTAATGTGGTGGATATACAATAAAGATATGAATGTTAAACAATAAGATGCCATGTCTATAAAGCTTGTTTATAAAGACGAGGTGTATAGAAGTTGATACTCGTTTTGGTTTCCTTTCATCGTTTTTCAAATTGTTACGATTCTGATGCTGGTTTGTATATAACCATTTAGTCATTAAATGGTAATTAAATTTAAATGTATTCTCTTGTATTGCTGTTTAAGTTAAATCGTGGCGCAATTATGTTACTTTCTTATTTATAATACAATTAACTGTTGTATTAATAAACCATGTGATGTTTGGAGCTGCTTAAAATCGGTTTTAACCTTAAATGTTACACACTGACCGTTCAAGGCGGTGACCCCTGTTTCGCTCATGTTTATGTGTTTCTTGTGTACGTATGTGTATTGTCTACTACATTTGTTTTGAACCTCGTTGTTTGGACATTGGTTCCTTTTCGTAAATAAAGGACCCCATTGTATAATTTGGCTTCTCTCCTAAATTAACGGACCAAAGATCTAAAACAAACGTTGATAGATCTGTGTAAGGTCACACAACAACCAGGATGTAAGGAGATCCTTCTACCGGACCTGATCAAATAACGTGATTGCAGGCGTGGTATTGTTTATCTCGAACCTTTTGAGAATATAAAACACAATAACAAGAGCCTGGGTAACGTGTGGGCCGACAAGTGGACGTTGCTTCTGCTCTGGGATGGTTCATTAGATTTCTGCTGAACTGCCTGTCAGCAACTGGGTACTCTCAAGAGGAGACATAGTTTACTGAATAGGTAAAATATATTCAATATAGAAGAGTTTTACTGAGACCACAAGAGCATAGTCAGCTAAAACATATTTACGTATTACTGTATCAGTACTAAATATATCCACACAAAAAACTCGCATCATTACAGTCAATCCACTTTCATAATGATAAGACTTCCATTGCAACAAAATAAAAATGAATACCTGATGACTACGAGATCTGATGTTACCCGGATGAAATGAAAGCGGATGTTGCACCAGCAACGTCCACTTTCGGTTAAATATTATATAAAAATATGAAGTCCACACAAACTATTGGTCCTTTAAACTTTATAATTTGTTCATCCGGTTTCCTTGCAGTTTTGTCATCTTGTATTTTTTATTCCCAAAACAAACGCTTTGACCTGCAGATCATTTATTGCAGAATAAAGACATACAATCATACCAACAACGACAATCTCCTGTCCATATTCTGACACCCTCCTTGTAGGGAGCTCGGGCATGTAAGACTCTGGAAATTATAAATTGGCACCACAAAATATTGAATTGAAAAGTTCGGTACTGACAGCCATAAGAGAAGATGGGCTGGTACCAGCTCCACTGCTTCACGGTAGTTGACGTGTAGCTTATTATTAGAAACACACAATTTATTGGCATGAACAGTATCAACCCCGAGAAAATACTCACTACTTGTTTGTCTAATGAGGTCACTAAATAATTGTGAGTTTCAAATATGAGCATAAACAATTAAATGAATGTGGCTTTCAAATTGTGAATTATTTTAGTCAGCAAATCTTGAAAATATAAGAGCTAGTGTCTCTGCCATGATTTCAATTCGTGTCACTTATTTGATAACAGGAATATTATTAAGTTTATATCAACATATAGCTACCTATATAAAGCTAAACCTAATATGTGTTAAAAAAGAAGAAAAGCCCTATAATCAGATTATTAATTATGTAAGAATTATTATACATAACCTGAAATCTCTTCTGTAAAAAAACGTTACTAACTTATAATGAAAACAATTATTCCACGTCATAAATCAAACTGCCAGATTTTCATCAGCTATCACTAATGGTGAATAATACACCTACATGCCACTTTGGCACACATACAGACCTATATTAATGTCATGCATTTTAACGCAGATATCTATATGTAAGGCTATATAATGTAGTGTTGTGGTTCTTGTGCACAACAACTGTCACATACAGGATAACATGTGTGTCATGTTGTCTCCAATCGTTCAATGCCTGACGAAGCTATAAAAAGATTAGCTCTATTTTTACAAAGATTCTTCAGTATGATATCTGACCTCCATGTATGACCACGATGTTTACCCTTGTGATATGGTTCATTGACTCATATTTTATAAGTGAAATTTACTTCAAAACCATTCAATGCATTTAATAGTTAAACAGCTGACAAGCCATATTGTGATAAAAAAGTTCTGTATTTGGACTTATGACTTAAAAGCTTGATCTCTTGATAATTAGCTCTTTGTACCATTTAACTTCAAAGTTTGACATTGACCTTGAAGCCAACCACATGGTTATTATGTGCAAACTGTCACATATAGGGACACATTTGGCTTGAAATCCGGCAATGCATGATGAAGTTACAGTCTACACAAGTTAAGGGACAGACAGACAGATAGACCGACACATTTATTGGTTCGAGTGAATTCTACATAGCCCCTCCCTACCTGCTGGTAATGTGGTATAATTATGATATCTACTGTATTTAATCAACCTTTCAAATTTGTACCCATTGTGGTTAGGAATATAACCGCGGACATCAATGTCAAGTCTAAGGTCGCTATGGAGTATTGGATATGGTGTCCGCATAGCTACCGGGAGGTTACTGGTTTGATCCCCACTGTGGCAGTGTTCTGTAGATCTTTCCCATATACACCAAGTACTGGTTCTAGTCCCAGAAAACGGTCTCTCGAGCGATTCAAATAAGCCTTAGGCTTATGATGTAATCAAGCTAAAATAAATAGGTTCAAAGTAAAGTCAAGTTTTGCTTGCGAGATCTTGCCCTGCAGCAATGCACACACAGGCACAAGGAGATCGGCAGTATGATTGAGCCCAACACAGCCATGATAACCTTCATCTTGCCCTTGCCCGACTTCTCTTCAGGGCAACAAAATAATAACATATGATACGCGCTCTGAGAAAAGGGGGTTTAATGCATGTTCGTAAAGTATCGTCCCGGATTAGCCTTTGCAGTCCGCACAGGCTAATCAGGGACAACACTTTCCTCTTATATTGTATTTTTCGTTTAAGACGAAGACTCTTCTTGATGATAATCCAGTATAGACGGAAAGTGTCGTCCCAGATTTGCCTGTGCAGTCTGCACAGGCAAATCTGGGACGACACTTTACGCACATGCTTTAAACCCCCTTTTCACAGAGAGAGGCTCATATGTTATAACTAGTTCAAAGTTTTTATTTGTATATTATAACTGAGCATTTATAACTTGAAAACCTATGGTAACAACAACATATTCTATAGTGTCATAGTCCAGTGAAATCATTGGTAGTTCAATAAGAGAATCACCACCTCAAGCATCCACGAAGAACATTTGTCAGTCCCTTATTTTCTGTAATATTGAAAATAACTCTCCGTATTCGAGGAAGTTTTAACCCTTAGCTGTGCAGGGAATGTCTGATCTGAGAGCAAATACTTCACAGCTTCTGATAGCTAGAAACGGATTGAAGATGTGTTTTCAGCATTTATTAAAGCATAAAACGAGAGCACCGCATAGCGGGCGCCAACGCTCTGCTGTGGGTGCAGGGATTTTGTTTTTTTTACCTTTGACCTTGAAGGTCATCATTGACCTTGACCNCATCATAGCCTGACTCGGTCTTTCTTGAGCATACATCATAGCCTGACTCGGTCTTTCTTGAGCATACATCATAGCCTGACTGGGTCTTTCTTGAGCATACATCATAGCCTGACTCGGTCTTTGTTGAGTATTTATCTGCGAGAGGCGTCTCGACCCAGAAGCGATCACAGGACGTTCCGGTTCCGGTTCTGGTTCTGATTCTGATTCCCCTGACTCACTGCTCTCTTGATCATCCTCATCATCCTCATTGTTGTCCGGGGGAGGTGGAAGCGATGTGGGTGAGGACTCCTCAGTTGGCTCTATTCTCTGCATGTGTACCTGACTGTGCCTGCTTGGGACCACCTCACCTTGGGCATCAATGAACGCAGGGATATGGCTGCGGGACCCTACCGACCTCGAACTGTGTTGTTTGACCAATTCATCCTGGGCATCCATGAACGGAGGGACATGGCTGCTGAATGCAACCGACCTTGAACTGTGTTGTTTGACCAATTCATCCTGGGCATCAGTGAACGCAGGGATTTGGCTGCGGGACGCTACCGACCTTGAACTACGTTGTTTGACCACTTCATCTTGGGCATCCATGAAGGCAGGGACCTGGCTGCTGGATGCTACCGACCTTGAACTTTGTTGTTTCCTAATCACTTGATCAATAGCGTCTGGGGACAATTCCCTCTGACTGTAGGTTGTTGACGGGCTTCTTAAAACGNTTCAGTTAAATATTATATAAAAATATTATGTCCACATAAACTGTTGGTCCTTTAAACTTTTTAATTTGTTCATCCAGTTCCCTTGCAGTTTTGTCATCTTGTATTTTTTTTCCAAAACAAACGCTGTTACCTCCATATCATATATTGCAGAATAAAGACATACAATCATACCAACAGTGACCATCTCCTGTCCATGCTCTGACACCCTCCTTGTAGGGAACTCGGGCATATAAGACTCTGGATATGATGAATTGGCACCACAGAACGATGTTTTGAAAAGGTCTATACTGACAGCCATAAGAGAAGGTGGGCCGGAATCAGGCTGATACCCACTCTCCACGGCTTCACGATAGTTGACGTCTAGCTTATTCCTAGAAAGACACAATTTATTTGCATGAACAGTATTAAAACCCCAAGAAAATACTCACTACTTGTTTGTCTAATGAGGTCACTAAATAATTGTGTGTTTCAAATATGAGCATAAACAATTAAATGAATGTGGCTTTTAAATTGTGAATTATTTAAGTCAGCGAATCTTGAAAATAAACTCAAGAACTAGTGTCTCTTCCATGATTTCAATCCATGTCACTTATTTGATAACAGGAATATTATTAAGTTTATATCAACATATAGCTACCTATATGGAGCTAAACCTGATAAGTGTTAAAAAAGAAAAAAGCCCTATAATCAGATTATGAATTATGTAAGAATTATTATACATAACCTGAAATTTCTTCTGTAAACAAGTGATGTGTTTGTGAAATACTATGTCCCCTTTCGAGCGATTTTGACCCATATATTTGACCTTTGACCTTGAAGGATGACCTTTACCTTTCACTACTCAAAATGTGCAGCTCCATGAGATACACATGCATGTCAAATATCAAGTTGCTATCTTCAATATTGCAAAAGTTATGGCCAAATGTTTAAGTTTGTGCAAACCAACAAACAAACAAACAAACGGACAGGGCAAAAACAATATGTCCCCCAGTATAGACTGAGGGAAATAAAAATGTTACTAACACATAATGAAAACAATTATTCCACTTCATAAATCAAACTGCCTGATTTTTATTTCAACATTTTCTTAAGACAAAAATGCCTTATTTTGCTGAAAACTTGCAAATGTTCACCTCTGATTACGATTTTTTTTTAGAAAAGATATTAAAGCTAAAATACTTTTTCTTTAGTCAAATTGATACAATTTTTACCCATTGGCTGCGGTAACTAGAGCTATCACGTATGGTGATTAATACACCTACATACTACTTTGGCACACATACAGAGCTATATTAATGTAATGCATTTTAATGCAGATATCTGTACGTATGACTTTCAATGTAGCATTGTTTCTGGTGCTGAGCAACTGTCTCATAGTCATACAGGTTAACATGTGTGTCATGTAATCTCTAATCCTTCAATGCCTGACGAAGCTATGAAAAGATTAGCTCTGTTTTGACAAAGATTCTTCAGTATGATATCTGACCTCCATGTATGACCATGATGTTTACTCTCGTGATGTGGCTCATTGACTCATATAAGTGAAATTTACTTCAANCATGTGTGTCATGTTATCTCCAATCCTTCAATGCCTGACGAAGCTATGAAAAGATAAGCTCTATTTTGACAAAGCTTCTTCAGTATGATATCTGACCTCCATTTATGACCATGATGTTTACTCTCGTGATGTGGCTCATTGACTCATATAAATGAAATTTACTTCAAAACCATTCAATGCATTTAATAGTTAAACAGCTGGCAAGCCCTATTGTGATAAAAAAAGTTCTGTATTTGGACTTAAAAGCTTGATCTGTTGATAATTAGCTCTTTGTAACATTTGACTTCAAAGTTTGACATTGACCTTGAAGCTAACCACATTTTTTATTGTGTGCAAACTGTCACATATAGGGAAACATTGGGTTTGAAATCCTTCAATGAATGAAGTTACAGTCTACACAAGTTAAGGGACAGACAGACAGATAGACCAACACATTTATTGGTTCAAGTGAATTCTACATAGCCCCTCCCTACCTGCTGGTAATGTGGTATAATTATGATATCTACTGTATTTAATCAACTATTCAAATTTGTAGCCATTGTGGTTAGGAATATAGCCGCGGACATCAATGTCAAGTCTTAGGTCGCTATGGAGTGGTAGATATGGTGTCCGCATAGCGACCGGGAGGTTACTGGTTTGATCCCCACTGTGGGAGTGTTCTTTAGATCTTTCCCATAGACACCAAGTACTGGTTCTAGTCCCAGGAAACAGACTCTATAGAGCGTTTCAAATAAGCCTTAGGCTTTTAATATAATCAAGCTAAAATATATAGGTTCAAAGTAAAGTCAAGCCTTACTTGCGAGATCTTGCCCTGCAGCAATGCACACACAGGCACAAGGAGATCAGCAGTATGATTGAGCCCAACACAGCCATGATGACCTTCATCTTGCCCTTGCCCGACTTCTCTGCAGGGCAACAAAATAATAACATATGAGACACGCTCTGAGGAAAGGCGGTTTAATGCATGTGCGTAAAGTGTCGTCCCAGATTAGTCAGTGCAGTCTGCACCGGCTAATCAGGGACAACACTTTCCGCTTATATTGTTTTTTTTTCATTAAATAGAAGACTCTTCTTGACAAAATCCACTTAACACGGAAAAGTGTCTTCCCTGATTCCCCTGTGCGGACTGCACAGGCTAATCTTGGACGACACTTTACGTACATGCATTAAACCCCTTTTCACAGAGGGAGGCTCATATGTTATAACTAGTTTAAAGTTTTTATTTGAATATTATAACTGAGCATTTATAACTCAAAAACCTATGGTAACTGAAACACATTCTATAGTCTCATAGTCCAGTGAAATCACTGGTAGTTCAAGAAAAAATCACCACGTCGAGCATCGATGAAGCACATTTTTCAGTCCCTTATTTTCTGAAATATTAAAAGTAACCCACCATCACTCGAGGAGGTTTTTAACCCTGAGCTACGTAGGGATTGTCTGACCAGGGCAAATACTCTACAGCTTTTGCTAGCTAGGACCGGACTGAGGGATATGTTTGCAGCATTTAAATAGCATAAAACATCCATTATTTTTTATTTATATCATAAGGAACACTGAACACATGTTTTTATGTCACCCCAATTACTCTGAAGTTTAAAATTATTAGTGAAAGTTTCAAACTTCTCAATATCAACATCCTGATTACTCAAGACCTTTTGCAAACTCTAAAATAGCTGTTATCTTAGTGGAGCTCGAGTTAAAGAAGTTTTACTGTATATGCATATCGTAATGTCAAATAACCAACAGAAAATGTTAAATTATACTGGATTAAAATAATGAGTGCACAACATGTTCAAAAAGGCTTTGACGTTATTACAATCAATACATTAGTCCAGACCGATGAAAACCTGTAGTAATACCCTTTCCTATTAAGAATGTATAGGGAATCACCTTCAAATGGCAATCATTATATACCTGTTGACGATATTGACAAAATAGTCAGTGAAAAACTAGCTCAAAACAATACTTATACTGAAACTGGAGTATGTGGAAGTATTTTAAAGATTAAGCAGACATTTCACCTGTGGCTAAACATGTGCAAACATCTAATATTCATTGCTTTGTATGTGCATAGGAATTTTTATGATAATACCTTACATCCCTTTTGAGTTATTGCAGTATTTATTGTAATCCTATTTTACAACAGTCATGTGACCTATGATCTCTGAAGAAAACCAAAGGTCATTTATAATCCTCTCATCACCTCTAATATTTATACAGACCTTATTTTCTTTTCAATTTATTCAGTTTTTTACGGATGGAAAGACAGATGGACGGACAAGCGAAGGAAAATTAAAAGGTAGGGTATAATGACATGTCACCATTTATAAGTATTACAAGTTTCATCCAAGCATCTCTCAAATTAGTTCTTTTGGAAATTTCGCAAGATCCATTTTTTTAGACAGATTAACAGCAAACCTAAGGTTCCCTTTTGTGTATGTATTGATAGTTGCCTGCACAGACTGTGCCAGTGTGTACGTACTCCCTTTTGTCTTCTTGTCCATGATGCAGGCCTGACTGCTTCTGTCTTTGGCACTGCATATACAAATGGAGCCATGCGGGGAAGACCCACAGTCACGGATCTTCTTGCATGCTAACATCCTGCATTCATGCATCTCTGAAAACCAATCAAAACAGTGATCATGTTTAGAAAACACATACAAAAGGCACCAGTTATTTTTTTGCCCAAAATTACAACCTTTTACAGGCTGTTTCCCATTTGTAAAAAGTAAAGAAAGGCTGTTTCCCAATTGCAATAAGTAAGATTTTTTAAGCAAAAATCTGACCGAAATTTTCCAAAAAAGATGCCAAACTTTTCCAATAAACACAATAGTTGGTTTATTGAGTTCATTATATACAGCAATTTAATTCCCTAGCACTGTATAATATAAATTTAAGAAAGCAGTTAAACATTTTGAATGATTGATAAAGATTGGAAACAAGAGTACCAACTCATAAACAAAAGTTATGCCTATTTTTTGGTCTGGGTTACATTTGTCAAGTGATTATAATACTTGGCCACGATTTTAGATTGATGATGATACATGTACACGGTTCAGCATTTTGACAGAAAGGCGACCGATATGCATCNTAGTTCTACTTGTGGCATCTGGCTCAAAAATAATAACAAAGATTTTTTGGTTATACACAAACGGTGCATGTTTTGTAAAGATTGATTAAAAAGTGAAATCTCTATCTTGATAACAGTCCCCAGTGTGTATATCATGCACGCTGGATGATATCCCTATACCAAAAGCTCATGCTCCAATTAGTAATAAATAAATTTGATTAAGATCTACCGGTATTGGTTTTACACATACTTTTTTCGCAATATTTTCCTCGTCTATTCCCGCTGCAAATACATTCAAAACCTCCGCTGTTTGGACCCGTGATGTCCGTCTTACATGTTCCTCCATTGAAGCATTTGGTACCACCACATGCATCTAAAAAAAGAATGAAGCATCAATTCTATACATAAGTTCCACAGCTGTATCTGGGGTACCATAGGGTGGTGTGGTAGTCCAGTGGTAACACTCTGGTCTACCATTCCAGAGGTCCCTGGTTCGATTCCTTGCCGGGGCACTGGAAATTTCAGAAATGCTTCAAGTGTTTCCCACCCAACTAGAGATGTACTGGTATAAAACCCAGGTATTTCTCGCGTGTATCGGTGCTATACACTGAGCACGTAAAAGAACCAAGGGTTCTATTCGTAAAGAGCTAGGGTATCGCACCCGGATTCCTTGTATCTCAATACTGTCTTTTCTGCTTGCTGTCTCTCTAGCAAAACCAAAGGACCCCATTGAAAATAAGTGCTCGCACTTTCATGGGTTATCCTTGACTGCAAGGTCAAAAGAAATACATACATACAATAATGTTCAGTAATAGCTATAGCTATCAGATATACACATTGATTTTCCCAAGGTGTGTTGTGTGCACTGAAGTTGCTTTGCCCTCTCAAACTCAAATCTTGCACATGTTCCTGGACTTATTTTAGACCCAAGTGCCTGTACCAAATGCTATGATTGGACCATTCAACACAATGTGTGACCTTAACCTTGAATACAGTAGAAACCTTAACATAGTTGTTCACCAGTTTTAAGACTGCTATATAATAAATTATTGAATACTTATGCCAAAATAAGGTGAACATTCTTTAAATCAAAGCGCTGAAGGCACCGAAGTTGTTCGCTCTTGCATAATCTTAGAAGCAACTCAGTTTTCAAAATTATGTTATAGCTTTTAATATCGCATGTTTGAAATGAACACAACCCATAAAAAAACCAAGTCACATGATTTTGGAGTGACAAGTAATGTTGAAATGATGATATTGAGCTTAATGATAACTGTTGTCTTGATATGGTGATCATTTTTGCCAAATAATTTTGATATCCAGTTATGCACTATAAAGTAATGGACACTAACATGTACGCTCACTTTTTCCATGATAACTATTATGAGTATGGCCTTCAAACACATCAAGATCCATTGTGACCTTGACCATTAAGCGAAACGGTTTTGCGTGCATCACATAGACTTTATATGGCGATTATTTGTGCCAATTTATTTAAAAATCCCAAGATGAACAATAAAGTTATTGGCAGGACACAAACAACTCCTTTCACTTTATCTATATGAAGTTTATGCACGTATTCAAGTGTCCACCGTGACCTTGATGTTAAAGAGCAACGTATGGTTATGCACGCTACACATTGATATCATTGATATTTTGTGCCAATTTATTTCATACTCCAATCACGCAAGAAAGAGATGTGAGCATCACACAAACATCTACTTTAACTACATCCATATAAGGAATCATGCATACCATTTAATATAAAAAGAAACTGGGTATTCTAAGCCAAGGGGCATGAGACATATTAACGTTTGTAAGGAACTAAGGCCGTGTATATTACAAAAAACATTTTAAACTCTTGAAATCTTATTTAAAAATCCATCCATGCCAGACAAAGTTATGCTCCGAACAAAGTGTCAAGTTCTAATAAACCAGTTCTTGTGTCTGTCTCATCATGAAAAAGGGTACAGTGCAATTTCCTAAATTTGACCTATTCCCTTAAATTGGGACATTGACTTAGACCTACTTCTTGTGCGCAACATAAAATCTCACCATGCTGAACACTTTTAAAATGGCTGGACAACATTATTCTTCAAACAAAGTGTAAAGGACATTTGACCTTAAATTTGACCTTGACCTTTGACCTGGTTCCTGCCTTACAAACTCAGTCGCATCATGTTTATCACTTTCACCAAGCTATTTGCAAATCCATCCATTTTTCACTTCCACCTAGCTGTTTTAGATTCCAACCTTCCTGAACAAAGGTATGCTCCACAACAAAACAAAAATGTCCCGAATGTGAATGCCACGCAATTATAACAGCACATGGTATGGTCCTTTAACATAATTCTCACATACATGTGTATTTAACATTTGCCTAGTGTAAAGAAGATGTGCAATCACGTACATATGGGCTTGCACTATACCCCTAGCATTTATGGGTTAAACAAGAGTACATTTGAAACTGTAAAAATGTTGGCGCACACTATTTGAAATGGTGTGACAGAGCTTGCAGTGTAGTCATGGCTTGTTTCAATACAGCTATGCTGAAAGACCTACCTCCGTTGCCATGGTTGCCATTCGGTAGCAGCTCGACTGGGCCGCCCTTTGCACCTGATTTCAGGGAGTCTGAAGATAAAGGTAATAATAAGACAGTGTCTGTTCCAAAACTACAAACATGCATAAGAACCATGGCTATACATTTAATAATTATAATGATATACTAATTATTTGTTTTCGTAACGGCAACATGTCATTTAACCCCCAATTAAACTAAATTCTGTATAAAGAAGTTCTATTCCGGACATGATTTGACCTTTCAACTCCATGTGTGACCTTGACCTTGAATATAGTAGTGAGGCTGCATGCGCGCGATCTATCATCTAATGATGGTAACTAACTTTGCCAAGTTATTTCAGAATTTTTAAAGTGAGTTGGAAGTTATGGTTAGGACAGAAATGATGCTTATTTTGTAAATTTTGTTTGTAATACCATCATGAATAATAAAGTTAAGGGCTGAACATGTAGTGTCACTTTATCCATATAAAGTGCTCAAACTTTAAGTGCCCACTTTAACCTTGACCTTTAAGCAAGTTACATGCGGTCTTGAAATGAACAAGCATTTGTGCCAATTTTTTTTTTTAAATCCTTTTCCGCACAATAAAGTAATTGGCTGGACAAGAACATTTACTTCCTCAATGTCCATATAAGACATATGCAGTTTCCACTGTGACATTGAACATTTTGAGAGCCACATTGTTTTGACATCCAACATGGTGTCTTAATATGGTGATCATTTGTGCCAATTAAATTCAATGTCAAATCAGGCACTTCAAAGTTATGGGCCGGACACAAACATAAACTTTCAGTCTATCCATAAATACAAGGAATATGGCTTGCTCATACTTCAAGTGTCAACTGTGACCTTGACCTCCACGCAACACATTGCCTTGATCTGATGACCATTTGTGCCAATTAATTGTAATATCCCGAAATGTACAATTGAGTCATGGGCCTTACACAAACGTCCTTTAACAAAACCCAAAAAAGGAATATGAACACATTCAAATATCCACTGTAAGCTTGACCTTAAAGCCGGCCGAGTTGATGTTGGTATATTCTCCCATTTTTGTTATGTGTCGCAACAAAGTGATTATGAGTAAAAATGTGATGGTATTTATGTCAGATGTGCAGAAAATTTGGTCAAAATTGGTCATGAAATGCCCAAATTCAGTACACATATAGGGCTTTTCAATTTCTGTCCATGGACAGAACTGATCTAAATTTAAACACGCGCGGGTCACATGAAAAACCAGGTGTCCATTGCATCATTGTTTACAAGCCATTTGCCATGGAAAAACCGTGTTATTTAGTAGTTCTTCTTTGTTTTTAAAAGCGCGAAAGTGGAAATCACTTGAAATTGGTGCTCACGTGACCCAAAGGTGCATACTTCACAGGTTAATAATAGTCTTGAGGATTCCGCTATGTACATGATTAGGTTTCATATTTTTGATGCTTAAGGCATGGAAGAGTTTAGCTTTAGAATGTATCTGACGAATACTGATAAATTCTGGTCAGTTGAGAAAACCAAATTGTTGTGAGAAATATCAACTCGGCCGGCTTTAAGCATGAGATATAGATTTTCATGCAACACATTGACTTGATATGGTGATCATTTGCGCAAAATCCCAACATTCATAATAGATTTATGGGCCTAACACAAAAATTTGCTTCCGCTTTATCCATATAAGGAATATGCGTATCATTAAATATAAAAAGTTAACTGGGTGCTTGGATTTTCAAGCCTAGGGTCATAAAGCATATTATAACAACTTTGGTAAGGAACTTTGCCCATGCAACAGACCAACCCCCAAGCCTTGTAAATTACAAAATATATGTTATGCTNAAGACAGTGTCTGTTCCAAAACTACAAACATGCATAAGAACCATGGCTATACATTTAATAATTATAATGATATACTAATTATTTGTTTTCGTAACGGCAACATGTCATTTAACCCCCAATTAAACTAAATTCTGTATAAAGAAGTTCTATTCCGGACATGATTTGACCTTTCAACTCCATGTGTGACCTTGACCTTGAATATAGTAGTGAGGCTGCATGCGCGCGATCTATCATCTAATGATGGTAACTAACTTTGCCAAGTTATTTCAGAATTTTTAAAGTGAGTTGGAAGTTATGGTTAGGACAGAAATGATGCTTATTTTGTAAATTTTGTTTGTAATACCATCATGAATAATAAAGTTAAGGGCTGAACATGTAGTGTCACTTTATCCATATAAAGTGCTCAAACTTTAAGTGCCCACTTTAACCTTGACCTTTAAGCAAGTTACATGCGGTCTTGAAATGAACAAGCATTTGTGCCAATTTTTTTTTTTAAATCCTTTTCCGCACAATAAAGTAATTGGCTGGACAAGAAAATTTACTTCCTCAATGTCCATATAAGACATATGCAGTTTCCACTGTGACATTGAACATTTTGAGAGCCACATTGTTTTGACATCCAACATGGTGTCTTAATATGGTGATCATTTGTGCCAATTAAATTCAATGTCAAATCAGGCACTTCAAAGTTATGGGCCGGACACAAACATAAACTTTCAGTCTATCCATAAATACAAGGAATATGGCTTGCTCATACTTCAAGTGTCAACTGTGACCTTGACCTCCACGCAACACATTGCCTTGATCTGATGACCATTTGTGCCAATTAATTGTAATATCCCGAAATGTACAATTGAGTCATGGGCCTTACACAAACGTCCTTTAACAAAACCCAAAAAAGGAATATGAACACATTCAAATATCCACTGTAAGCTTGACCTTAAAGCCGGCCGAGTTGATGTTGGTATATTCTCCCATTTTTGTTATGTGTCGCAACAAAGTGATTATGAGTAAAAATGTGATGGTATTTATGTCAGATGTGCAGAAAATTTGGTCAAAATTGGTCATGAAATGTACACATATAGGGCTTTTCAATTTCTGTCCATGGACAGAACTGATCTAAATTTAAACACGCGCGGGTCACATGTAAAACCACGTGACCATTGCATCATTGTTTACAACGCCATTTGCCATGAAAAACCATGCTATTTAGTAGTTCTTCTTTGTTTTGAAAAGCGCGAAAGTGGAAATCACTTGAAATTGGTGCACACGTGACCAAAAGGTGCATACGTCACAGGTTAACAATAGTCTTGAGGATTCCGCTATGTACATGATTAGGTTTCGTATTTTTGATGCTTAAGGCATGTTTTTGCACAATTTTTGCGAAAATCAGTATGGAAGAGTTTAGCTTTAGAATGTATCTGTTGAATACTGATAAATTCTGGTCAGCTGAGAAAACCAAATTGTTGTGAGAAATATCAACTCGGCCAGCTTTAAGCATGAGATATAGATTTTCATGCAACACATTGACTTGATATGGTGATCATTTGCGCAAAATCCCAACATTCACAATAGATATATGAGCCTAACACAAAAATTTGCTCCCGCTTTATCCATATAAGGAATATGCGTATCATTAAATATAAAAAGTGAACTGGGTGCTTGGATTTTCAAGCCTAGGGTCATAAAGCATATTATAACAACTTTGGTAAAGAACTTTGGCCATGCAACAGACCATCCCCCAAGCCTTGTAAATTACAAAATATATGTTATGCTCTTGAAATCTAATTTACCCCATGGACTGAAATAAAATAAACGCACAAATCTCTACATCAATTTTATGTATTTCTATGCAAAAAGTCATATTTTGTAAATTTATTGTTATGTTTTATTGGTTTATGATTGCACTGAAATTCAGATTAAAGTGACAGTTCGCGTAATAAATCGTTGTGTTGCATATAAATCTTAAAGCGAGATATAAACTTTACATAAATTCATTGAAATATATTTATTTTTTTGAGGTTGACATCCAAAACCTGGTCAAAATCGACTTTGAATCGTTAAAATAATATATAAATGATCAGAAATACATGCAATAGGCAAAAATCATTGCAGCGTCGCGAGTTATGCAAATTATATCTATATATAGCTTTCGCTAAACATTATTAGCACATGGAAGATAAATACAAAGATTTAACAAAAACGTACCGTTGCAACTCAGTTTCTGTCTTTATCAGATGTATTTGCATTGTTCTTACCTTCTCTCCGCTAAATTTGCCCGTATCCACAATTTTGTTTGTTAAGGTTTGAATTAATGTGTTGAATCATGAATATTAATTAGGTTGTTTTTGTATTCTACCGTACTCGACCCCAAAATAAAAATCGCTATATTATTGGTTTTCAACCGAATTCAAACGGATTTTCAATGATATCCTCAATAAAACACATTTACTTACAATTCTGCCCATATATCATATCCGCCAACTGTCACTTTAAACTAAAGCTTTGTTTTCATGCAACAATAAGCACGACAGGAAGACTTATTTTGAAATTATTTTTCTGTTATGGGGTTTAACCACAATCTTACATTTGTCAAGCTTTTTATTTGTGAGGGTTTTAAAGCAATCATGCAAAAATAAGCTTTATGCATCCTCAGAATCAATTACAATCAAGCACTTTAAGGGGGTTCAATTATCACAATCAAAAAGAGATAGTTGTGTCAGCTCAGAAAAGGTTCCATTCTACAATAATATGATGAAAATCTGTTAACATGTAAGATACAGCAAAATAGCATAATTTACCTCTATGTGCTTCGACTGACCTTTGAGAAGCTGAAAATTTAAAACACACAAATGTTAACTTTGTTAAGGTGTCTATGACATAACATAATCAGCATTTACATTAAAAAGTCAAAAGCAGAGATAGACTTGATTTTTTTGAGTACAAAGAAGTTATTTGTGTGACACAATTTTACCTGCGGTCATAAAGTGTGACCTTGACATTGAGCATAATAGTCTGGTTCTTGTGCGCTACACATCGTCTTTTTATGATGCTCATTTTTGTAAACATTTTTGTAAATTTATGTTGAGTTCCCATCATGCATAGAAAGAAAGTGCACACAATTCAAGTGTCCATTTTGACCTTGAACTTTAAGCAATTGACATGGTTTTGCAATTGATAAATCATCTTTAAATGATGATCATAAGTGCCAAATTATTATTAAAAACTGATAATGCACAATAGAGTTAAGGGCTGGATACAAACATGCACTTTATCAGTTTCTAAATAAGAAATGTGGGCCAACTGCATGTATCTATACCTTGACCTTTAAGTGAGAAAAATGGTTTTCACCACATGGCTTTTAGCTCAATGTTAATTTTACCCCATATTTAGTTTTTGTGCTTGTATAAAGCAATCATGCAAAAAAAAAGCTTTATGAAGCCTCAGCCTTGAAATAAGCATCAATTACAATAAAGCTCTTAAAAGGGCTCCAATTTTCACAATCAAAGGGAGATAGTTGTGTACGATTAGAAATAGTTACATTCTACAACATAGCAATATGAAGAAAATCTATGAGCATGTGAGATACAACAAAGTGGCACAATTTACCGTAAAAGCGTTCCAGCATCTTATTACGTTTCAGAATCGCTGGGGAGTTCGTAACAAACTGAGATGGTTGCTGACTCCCGGAAGCTGCAATGGTAGAGCAAACAAAGGTTAAAGCCTCTATAACGCTCAAAATCTACGAACATTTCGTAATATATTTCGTAAAATAAAGTTAACATATAAATAATCAGTGTTCCCAGACCACATCTTGCGTTGAAATTTTGGCTATTCCTTTATGGTACACTGATTACATGTATTCATATGTTAACTTTATTTAATGAAATTTATTACGAAATTTTCATTTATTTTGAGCGTTATAGGGGCTTTAAGTTTATTAAGATGCCTATGGGTTATTCAGCTGCAACTTTAAACCGAAATACAATCAATCATGGCAAATGATATCTCCTTTCAATCAATACACACATACATAATAAGTCCAGTGTTAAAACCTTGTACATGATCAACACTTAGGGTATCAGTAAAAAGATTATAGATAGTTGCCAATATTCTTTATCAAACAATATAATTGAAGTGAGAAGGGAAGAACTATTAAAATTGCTGTAAACCACTGGAACAAAAGAAATAAACATGTGGATGTAGACAAATAGATTTAATCAAAATGATTATAACCTTATTAGGTTTTTTGCATTCTAGCTATTTAAATGTCATCTTTGAATTTAGTAAAGCAGTATAAATAGACTTGTCACTTACTCACATTTCTATTTTTATGTATGTATTTATTGATACTCATACAAATATATGTATGGTGGCATAGAGCTGCAATATGAAAAACTCATAAATTTCATCTTATTTATTGCAATATTTATCTGTAGAATTTGTATGCAGGGTTGTGGAATTGCTACACCCGACTGGGGCATTTTTTGTGGATAAGTAAAATATGTTTTTTTTCATTCTAAGAAGCGCTAATTTGAAAAGGGTTAAATAAATGAAACTTTGCAGCTTATTGTGTTGGTTTTGGCTGAGTGAGTTTTGAATGCTGACAAGTTGAGTTTGCAGTCTCACATCTCTGTAGACAAGTAGAAATATATAATGTTTCCAAGACTCTGAAATATGAAAATATTTATATGAGATATCTTTTTATTATACTCAATGCCCTTAAACCACCCAGAGGTGACATGAATTTAGTTTCTAGATTTCGATAGATCTTCGAATTATATGACTAATGCGAATTGTATCATAAAAATTATGTGCTAATGTTAATCAAAACACATTAATTTGTCTGTGACCACTAAAATTCGCCCCAGCTCTGTTGGATTATCTTTCTTAAGTAAAAATTATCATATAATTTGTTATTTGCTTATTTTTGGGGTGCTTATAAGATTTCACATAAAAAATCGTAATGTAATGTAAATATTACAATTTGTATCTGAATATTTTAATTACATGAAATTCTGATTCTTGTTTGGGTCACTATCAGGCCAGTTTGTTGTTAATCAGACTCATATCTTACATTTAAAAAAAATCCTAAACGTTATTAAGATACAACATAAAACATGATATGCAAGTGTGAAACACAGTTTTTCTCGCAAACCTTATTAGGTCATATGGTAATTGTATAGCAGATCTTTGCCACCATAAATCACAAAACCAAAAAAGAACACGTTTAAAATACAGGGCAATGTATGATGCTGAAATGATGACTGCGGCTGTCGCTGCTGCTGATGATGATGATTCTGTTGCTGCTGCTGCTGATATTGATTCTGTTGCTGCTGCTGCTGTTGATGATGATGATTGTGTTGCTGCTGCTTCTGCCGCCGCTTCTGCCGCTGCGGTTGATGATTCTGTTGCTGCTGCTGCTGGTGATGATTCTGTTGCTGCTGTTGCTGTTGATGATGATGATTCTGTTGCTGCTGCTGCCACTGCCGCTGCTCAAAACCTCCTATATGAGGTGAGAATGAACAAAATATCATCATATTTATACTTATTTTTTCTGTTATAGTATTATATGATTTTTCCTAGAAAACTTATATCAGATGTAACATACATGATGTAATCATCAGATAGAACAAAATGTCAAAAGCAGAGAAAAACTTGATTTTTTCAGAATATTACTGCCCCACTTTCTATGTTACTGGTCCCTAAAAACATTTAGTATGGTACGATTCTCAAATACTGAGCGCCTCCTGATATCGATCATTTTATTTACATTAAGAACGAGGCTCTCGTGATGACGTCACACGCATGCGCTCAGAGTATTTTTTTTCACTAACATTACTACGTTTGAAAATATATTAAAAAAACAACCAAAATGAGGAAAAACAGATATTACTGTATTTCAAAATCTTACTTCAAGTAAGACAATCCAAATGTATCCATATTCCATACATTTTATTGATCCTCTTCATAGAATTTCCACATAAATTGAAGCAGATGACTGCACTACTGTAGTGGTAACACAACATTTAAAAACAAATTACTTTCACTTTCTCTCGATTTTTAGAAGATATTGCATGCAAACATGATTCTAGCATAAGAGCAGTGGGCGCACACCATGTCAGGCGATATATACGCATGACTATGTTCAGTGAGAATACCCCCATTCTGATTGGTATTTTATTATATCAAATCTTTTAAAAGTTCAATGAATCAAATTTTTAAGTTTAGTTGGCCTTATGCCAATTGCAATCGAGCACTCTCCCTTTCCGGTCTGACGTATCCATATATTTATTGCATGTGTTTGGAAATATCGGCTTTGGGTGGTTGAACACGCTGTAAATAAACATTTTATACATGGATTTAACGGGAATTAAATAAATCCTTGAAAGTTAATTGTTTATTGTTGCATTGCTTGCATTTATTCAGAAATTCTTTTACTTGTTTCCTTAACCGGTCGATACACAGTATTCGGAGGATAAATATGATTAATAGATACCTTACCACATTTGTTCACCACTTTTAGGACATGCTATATAATTTTGCACTTGTGCCATTAAATGGTGAACATTTGTTACAAATGATTCTCATTTTTTTTCATTGCTCAAAGAAGTTCTATTTCTTGCACGATACATTAACTTTGAAATCAAAGTCTTGGCTTGATATTGAACATAAGACACTGGTTCTTGTGCGCTATACATTGTCTTTACATTATGATCATTTTTGCAAATTTATGTGGATTTTCCAACAGACACAAACAAGTTATGGGTCACACATTGTACTGTCACATTATCCAATTGTAAAGAAAGTTTACACACTTTAAGTGTTCACTTTGACCCCGACCTTTAAGCAAGTGACATGGTTTGTTACATGAAACATCATCTTGAAAGGACGATCAAATTTAGCCAAATTATTGTTAATATGCAGTCATGCACAATACAGTCACAGAGCTTACATGAACATATATTTCTTTATTACCACAGAAGAAATTTGCACAAGCTTCAAGTGTCCACTGTGACCTTTAGCTTTTAGTGAGCAAGATGGTTTGAAAATGCATGCTGTTTCCTAGATGTGGTGATAATTTAAAGCCACTATAACGCTCAAAATCAACGACAATTTCTTACTTTATTTCGTAAACAAAAAGGTAACATATAAATTATCAGTGTTTCTTATAGCAATAGCCAAAATTTCAACGTTAGATGTGCTCTGGTAACATAGATTTAACACTATTTTATTTTTGTGCGGCACAATTAATAACCTTTTATTTTCCGGCAACTATATATATATTCATACGACACATGAACACTAAATTGATACATGAACATGTGTTGAATATATTGTACCACAAACAATAAAAAAGAGCATTTTGTATCGTGTTAAACCTATGTTACCAGAGCACATCGAGCGTTGGAATTTTTGGTTATTTCTATAAGGAACACTGATTATTTATATGTTATTTTTATTTTACAAAATATATTACGAAATTTTCGTTGACTTTGAGAGTTATAGAGGCTTTAAGCCAATTAATTCTGAATTCCATGCATGCACTATACAGTTCTGGACACTAACATGCACTTTCACTATATCAATAAATAAAAAACACTATGTCCCCTTTTGAGCGATTTTGACCCATATATTTGACCTTTGACCTTGAAGGATGACCTTGACCTTTCACCACTCAAAATGCGCAGCTTCATGAGATACACATGCATGCCAAATATCAAGTTGCTATCTTCAATATTGCAAAAGTTATGGCCAATGTTAAAGTTTGTGCAAACCAACAAACAAACAAACACACCAACAAACGGACAGGGCAAAAACAATATGTCCCCCAGTATAGACTGGGGGACATAAAAAGAATATAGCTTGCACTTCACTCCACTATGACCTTGACCTTAAATCAAAAGCTATGGTTTTGCATGCAACACAATGCAACTTGATATGGTTATCATTTGTGCCAATTTTTGTATTTCCAAGTTGTACAATAAAGTTATGGCCCTGACACACACATGTCCTTTCACAATATCCATGTGAGGAATATGCACTTATTGAAGTGTCAACTGTGACCTTGCCTTTAAGTGCAATTATTTGCACACAAAACATTGACATTATATGATGATCATTTGTGCCAATTTATTTCATATTCTCATGATGCAAAATTGAGATATGGACCTTAAACAAACATTTACTTTCACTATATCCATATAAGGAATATGCAGTTGATTCATTTATTAAAATAAACTGCGTATTATGAGCTAAGGGGCGTGAGCCATATAATTATAACAACATTGGTAATTAATTTTTGCCTAGTGAACAGAAAAACACCAATGCCTTGTAGATTAATTTGCATTTTTTTTCTTGAAATCTTATTTTAAACCATTTGACTAAAATAAAGATCTTAAATGGGCTGCAATTATCCCAATCAAAGGGAGAAAGATGATTCAGCTCAGAAATGGTAACATTCTACAACGTAGCAATATGAAGAAAATCTATGAGCATGTGAGATATAACAAAGTTGCACAATTTACCTCTATTGCTTGGAGTTTGTTTATAAATCCTCTTAAAACGGCCTGCAATGTTAAAAAACGAAGGTTAAGTTTGTTAAGATGTTGATAGGTTATTCAGCTGCAACTCCACACTGAAATACAATCAGTCCAGGCAAATTGTACCTTCCATCAATTACTACTAATATAAACAAGAGATGTGTTTGTCAGAAACACAATGCCCCCTACTGCGCCGCTTTGAAATAAAATTTCTATATATCATTTGGCAGGTATAGAAATTATCTCCCTTTAAAGCTTGTAACTTCCCTTGGATTTTGTTATTTGACCTTTGACATTGAAGGATGAACTTCACCTTTCACCACTCAAAATGTGCAGCTCCATGAGATACACATGTATGCCAATTATCAAGTTGCTATATTCAATATTGCAAAAATTTTGGCCAATGTAAAAGTTTTCGGACGGACGCACGGACTGACAGTTCAACTGCTATATGCCTCCCTACCTGGGGCATAAACAAGAGCTGTCAGATGAAAGCGCGCTTGACTATTCAAGTGCTTGACAGTATAAAGTAAGACATCATGGGGAAATTGTTCATATTCAATAAGGTCAAGGGAATACAGTCATATTCTAACTGGAAGAGGACCATAATTGAAAAATATCGATCACTTATGTTTTTAAGAAGTGGTACATTATAGACGATTCTGATGGTTGGACAGTCTTTAAAAAAAAAATTGTTTTTTTAACCATAGAAAAAGAAGAAAAAAAAAACAGAAATGGGGGGACAGAGAGGGGGAATAATGTGTAATTGAGGGGATGTCTGGGGTGGGGTGTGTGGGATGGTTTGTGTGAAGTCAATTGTGGTATGTCAGGTAAGTGTTGTTTTGTCAAAGTATGAATCAAATCTGATCCAAAATAAAGAAGTTATGGCAATTTAAGCAAAATTTATTAATTTGACCTTGAAATTCAAGGTCAAAGGTCAAGGTCAAATTCAACTTGCCAGGTACAGTACCCTCATGATAGTAAGAAAGTATATGAAGTTTAAAAGCAATAGCCTTGATACTTTAGAGATAAAGTGGATGTAAACACAAAATTTAACAAAATATTCAAAGTACCTCAGTGGCAAAAAGGGCCATAATTCTTACCAAATGCTTGTTAAAGTTGTCTGCTCTTGTTTATAGATTGGGGTCATGTTGGTTAAGAAGTATGCAAAATATGAATGCAATACGTCAAGGAACATAGACAATATTTGAGGTGGTGCGCAAAGTTTAACAAAGATTTATCAATAATATGCATATTCTAAGTGGAAAAAGGGGCCATAATTCTTACAAAATGCTTGTTACAGTTGTCTGTTCTTGTTTATAGATTGGGGTCATGTTGGTAAAGAAGTATGCAAAATATAAAAGCAATATGTCAAGGGACATAGAAAATATTTGAGGTGGTACGCAAACTTTAACATTCCAACGCCGAAGCCGGGGTGAGCAGGATCGGTCCACAAGATGGATGGATGGATGGATGGATAGATGGATAGATGGATAGATGGATAGATAGATAGATAGATAGATAGATAGATAGATAGATAGATAGATAGATAGATAGATAGATAGATAGATAGTCGAGCTAAAAATGTGCCCCGAAATTATTTGTCAATACAAGAGCTTGTCACATTAGTGCCAAATCCCCGCCGAAATGTGTTTGCTTGTATGAGAACATTTGCTTTAAAGAGTAGAATAATATTTGTAAAAGTGTGTGTGTGTTTGAGATTTATTTACAGGTCGTCCAGTGTCTTCGCGACTACAGATGTATCGACCTGCCCCTGTGACCCTTCAGGGGAGAAATTTAGGTCATATTATACATCAGAGCACGATGGCCAATGAGACCTTAATGTGACTAGATGCTTTTTTTTTTTGGATTATGTTGATGTTGTTGTGAAAATATTTGATATTTAGTGGTTTGCCTTTTATCGTAATGGTTTTTGCAGTATTCCTATTATCTCTAGATTAGCATTATCCTTATTGGCATTAATGTTTATTCCTTATAGTTGTGTGTGGTTTTTGTGCTCTCCGCCCCAAGAGGTGTTAGTGGGGGTTCGAGCCGGATACAGAGAGCGCCCCGATTCCAGAGGCGCCCCTGGTTCTTTTAAGTGCCCGGTGTACAGCACCGATACACTGCACCCCCGTTTAACGTCCCTCGCGGAGGACTAAAAAAAATAGACTGATCCGCGAAACTGATCTATTAAA